>APFE031351283.1:10109-30862 GCA_000404065.3 Pinus taeda
TGAAATAGAAGAACTTTACAACCTTTGGTGCCTTGATGCTGTACAAGCTCTTCCCAGGGTCCAAACAGGAATCTCCTCGACTTTGACAAGCCTCACTCTCTTCCAAATGAGATAAAAAAGGTATGTAATCTCTCGTCTCAAAAGCTAATTAGGAAGACTAAGCTCCAGCAGCATTTCACCTCAAAAATATTCAGCTTTCAACCCCCCAATTAACCAGCCCAATGCTTCATTTTATAGTGTAAAGGAAGGAGGTTACAGGTCCACCATTGAAGGGATAGAGTCCTCCTTCAAAGGGATAAGCTCCTCACATCAAGGGGTTAGCTCCTTAAGGTATGGGATGCATGAACCTTTAAAGAGTAAACTTGCCACCTCAAGATTCCCTCTAGAAGCTTCCAAAAATGACTCAAAGTGACTTTTTAAGAATGTACTTGCGCCTTTTTAACTTTTATAGGGGTTCGCACCCATAACACAGAGACAGAGCGGTCAGGTGTGCAGGGGACATGACCATTAGGTGCGGGACCGCAAGTGATACTAAGAGAAAGTGCGGAACCAGAATTTTAGAGATTTTTAAGGACTTTCTCTTATTTTCAAGGCTTGATATGAAGAACTAAGGTTTAAGACTTGCAAAGGAGGAAGGTATGAGTGGTGATAGACTCACATAGATTGTAGAATGTCAAGGTGACAATTTTTGTGCAACAGATTGCCCCCTAAAGTGTGAAGCCTGTAATAGATGAGGATAGTTTTGTCATCTAAGAAGAGTGAAGTACTTTATCATTTCAAGGATCTTCCTATGGACACTCCGGTCGGAACCTGTAAAAACATTCAATGAAAAATATATATATGAACATATCATCGCTGAGGTAGGTATTCCCATACTCAGATCAAAATTGACTAGAAAACTATATAAACTGCTATGATACATGAATGATTTTGTAATACATCACAAGTATAGACATATGTAGACACAGTATGGGTGTAGCCATCTGTTTATGAATAGTCCATTGTATAATGGATAACAAAATTCCTCACTGCCTGGATGGTGGAAACTAGATCCAGGGTCTTGATTTCTACTTCCCGAACTAGTACGATTCTATCCATGTGAATGAATGTGTCGAAGTCGAACATGGTAGAAACCACTTGATTACCAGTCAATGATGTGAACTGTTAACAAGTGTGAGAGAAACCACCAGTAATGTTAATGGCCCTCAAAGTACTCAGTACAATCCATGAAATGTGAATAAATGAGTTGATGTCAAACACGCCACAGAATCCTTTTATCGAAGGTCAATGATGCAACCCGTCATCAAAGGCGAGAAACTTGCCATTAAGGCATGAAGATTCCAAGGTACTGACGATTTCTAGATCATCTTTCTAGATAATGAGTTGGAGTCGATAGAAAGTGATCTGTCGTAGGCAAGCCCACAACACGAAATCATAGATCAAGTTTTGAAGAAATCTATTTGGCAAGGACTAACTCAGGGATGGTCAAGATGGATGACAGATATTTTGCAAATGAATGGTTTATTTGAACTGACCTCTTGAACAGATAACGACACTGTAGATGGTTTGGTGACAATTGACCCAAAGCTAATACCCAGAAACCAGCTGAAGACTTTCAATATGGTTTGATTAACTATTAGGAAAAAGATTTCCCAACCCAGGTGGACAAAAAGTGTCATGTTCAAGAGTGGTAACTGCTTTTCTAAACACAGAGTATAAAAAACAGGTTTATTTTTCTCTCTTTTCCCCCACCATTTCTGGCAAGTACCTCTTTATTTTTGACAAGCTTGAGGAGGAACAATTTCTTGATTATAGCTCATCCTTCGGATGAGTCCAACTTAGTTTTAAAATTCAAACCTAAGAAGGAGTGGTCGTTCCTGTTTAAAATTGAACAGGTCCTTTACTGTTGAATTAACGAAGACCCAGTATAGGAAAAACTCGTTTTTCAATTTTTAAGGAGTCAAAAAAACTTAAAAAAACAACATGGTCTCCTTTTTCGTAAATTTGTGTCCCCCAAGCCCGAAAAAGTATAAAATGATACTTGAGAGAACTGCTTGACCATTACGATGAAGGAGTACTTTTCATAATTAGTGCCTTCGATTTGAAAAAGTAAAAAAGCGATCGAAAACACGTCGTTTTATAACCAATATCGAACTTGAAACGAAAAAAGTCTGGCAATCTTTTCATGTTTATACGGTCAGAAAAGAGCTGTAAGTGGACTGTCCTTTTAATTTCATTTTAGCGAGTTTAAAAAGGAAAACTCGGCAATCTTTTCATATTTTATGAGTCAGAAAAGAGCTTAAAGAGGACTCCTATGTTTTGCTTTTTCGTAAATTTTGGAATAGTCCGAAAAAGTGAAAAAGTATGCTCTTTGTTGAAAATGATCAATTCTTCCTGAAAATCCAATATTCTGCACAAAAACTCAAAACATTACTCATACCTGTTTAAAATAAATAAAAATGCATCAAAAGTTGTCTTTTTAAAGTGAAAATAAACAAATTAAAAATTCATTTATTCAAAAAAGCTTATTAAAAGGGCTTTTGTAAATTCATTTTTACCGTTTGACTTCAGAGTGAGAAGTAAGAGCTTTTGGGTAAGAAAATTCCTGTGAATATTGTGGAAAATCCGACTGTTGGAATCGAAAACCGTCAGCTCCAGGTAATCCACATCATCCCTATCTTCCATTTCAACCGTTTAATTTTCATTTTAGGGCTTTAAAAATTGATTTTTAAAGGAAAATTTTGTTTAAAAAACCGCTCGCGGGGGTCCGCAGGTGCAACATGCGGCCCCTGCAGACCCCGACTTTTTCGTACAAAGGAAAAAGTCGAGGTCCCGCACCTGCTCTTCAGGACGAGTGCGGACCTATGCACTGTCCCTAACTAGCAGGTGTGGACCCCGCAAAATAAGTTTTCAAATGTCAAATTTTTTCATTTCCGCCCAAAAATTTTGAACTAAAATATTCTAATCCGCCTTTTTTGCAATGTAGGATATACAAAATTCTCATTTGGCGGGTACGGGAGCATGAAGATGTGGATCTTTCCGCATTAATTCATCCACCTACAATAAGGGCATTAAAAACATGCAAACTATTTAAATTCTGGGCCATACCCGGCATGAGGGCTCAGGTAGACTTTCTGCAATGGCTGGTAGACAGGTGGAGCACATATGACCAGTGTTTCATAATTGGTGGCCACCGGCTCGAAATCGAGCTAGAGGACATTTATTTCTTGACTGGTTTGCCCAAGAGAGGCGAACAATTATCTCTATTCGGGACTAGGCCAGGTGGCCAGTCTGTCGGTAGTCTCCGACTAGAGTTTTGTAATGACCAAACTGAGTACAAACGGATAGATATTAAGACTATCTCCCGTCCTGAACTTAAAGTGATCACATTTACTGTCACCAGACTATGCGGGAGCGCAACATTGCATGTAGCTACTGGATCCCAAATGTGAATGGCAGTAGACTGTTATCGAGGCACCATCTTCAACTGGTGCGAGGCTGTGTTGGCGAATATAAAAGGCTAACTGACTAGAGCAAAGAACGGACAACTGAAAAACTTTGGATATGGTTTCTTGGTTGTGATATTTGGCCTAGAGAGGGTCCCTATGTTGGTCCCACAACATCTTTCCGTTGAGGCTGGACTTCCCCGAGAACCTAGAATTATGTGTTGGGTTGCAGTGATGGCCCGTCATCCTGAGGAGGGTACAGAGGTTGTCCGATTTCCACCTGAGTATTTTCGTTGGTTGAGGAACCAAATTTTTATGATTAAGGACTTTCCATATGTTGGGATGGATTAGCGTGGTGATACAAACATGGCTCTTCCACCAGGAGAGCAATGGGATGATTCAAATAAAATCATTTTCAACATTTTCTAAATTTTAAACAAATTTTTTTGTTTTTAAAATCGTCCAAAACTGACAGTAAAAAGTTTTAAATGCAGATGTGGGTCCACGATGACCAGCCACTCTCCAGCCCTATGAGAGAAGACACCCAGCTGTAGCAACACCGGCTCCACAGGACCAATCAACAGAGACCCTGACCGAATTGGAGCATCATCTAAAGCGTTTGACAACATATATTCCAGAGACTAGTATAAATGATATTCCACTCAGGTTACAACGCTATGTGATTGGGGTCCCAGGACCTTTTAGGAGGTTCCTTTGTAGGGTGGCCCGAGCAGTGGTTTCTTATCGTGATCATCATCAGGGATAGGATGATTGCCTTTGTAGACTCATACGACATTTTATATCTTTTTGTACTATCATTTTTGCCAATCATAAGGTGTTTTTCAACCTATGATCGAAGACGATGTATATTTGACACACTTCTATGCTATGATATATCACTATTACTGGCTATCTTGTATAACATGTTTATGGAATGTTTTTAAATTTACTATCTTGATTATTGCAAATGTCTATTTAACATTCGAGTAGCAACTGCATCTGCTAATGTATTTAAATAGCTTGGAATATGTTGATATTCAATGTAGTCAAATTCACGTTCTAAGAGACGAACTCTAAAAAATAATTTTAATAACACTGGATTTCTAATGGCATAAACCCTGTTAAGCTGTAATACAATGAGTTCAGAATCTAACCTAACAATCAAACTCCGAATCCCCAATGAGATGGATTCAGATAATAACTCAATCACTGCACTATACTTTGCAATGTTATTTGTTGTTTGACCCAGGCTTACCCCATACATAGATACTAATTCGTCAGAGGGTGAATAGATAACCCAAGCTACAGAAGAAATGTTCCGTGTACTATGACAAGCACCATCAACAAAACCAATGTATGTTTGAAGAGACATCGACATCTGCAATATCAAGAGTAAAATCAAGATAAGCAAGAATAATGATAAAAACACTCTCTAAACTAGGCACACTTTCTAATCTAAAACACACCAACTAGAAAGCAACTATTCTATCAAAAATCTCCAGACCAAATTTTAAGCATAATATCTTTTCAGGTAAAGCCCATTTCTGGGTTTACCCAAAGAGACACCGTCAAAATCTACCAATTCATAGGCCCCTTTTGCCAGTCTCGATTGTTAATGCAACATCACGTCGATTGTCATCTAGCTGAGCTAAGTACAACAAACGTTTCTTCTCTTCGGAAGTGGCTAGGAGTAATTCTATGGCTATTTGCAATGACAGAATTTCGCATTCAATGGGTAACACTGCTTCCAAGCCGTAAACTAGTTGAAAAGGAGTGAAACCAGTTGATGTTTTTACTGAGGTTCGATATGCCCAAAGCGCTGAAAATAACGTGTTATGCCAATTCGACCGATGAATACCAATGATTCGTTGGATCATAGTGACTAGAAATTTATTGATTGCTTTAACCAAACCATTAGCGTATGGGTAATATGGAGTAGAACTATCGTGACGCAGGCCAAGTTGATATGTTAGTTCAGTCATCATGATGCGTCGAAAATGATTTCCATGATCAGTAATAATAGCTTGAGGAACACCGTATCTGGCAATTATATGATTGAAAACGAAAATTGCAGCATTTTTACCGTCTGTCGAAAATGTAGGCATCGCCTCGGCCCACTTGGTAAAATAATCTACTGCAAGGATGATATACGCATGCCCCCCGCCGAGTGAGGGTTACATGTAATAAAGTCGATACCCCACTTTGCTAAAGGACTAACGACAATTATAGGGTGGAGAGGGGTAGGTGGAGCACGCATCTTACGATAAAAATTTTGGCAGTTGTGGCATTTCCGGATTGCATTGATACAATCTTTAAATAAGGATGGCCAGAAATAACCAGCGCGCAATATCTTTTGGGCTGTGGCATACCCAGACATATGACCGCCACATGCTCCAGAGTGACAGTCATTTAGAACCTTTTCAGCTTCTTCATGAGTTATACAACGTCGGAAAACAGAATCCGCCCCACGACGATAGAGTGTATCTCCAATAATATTGTACTGTTGGGATTGGAAACGTATTTTCCTTTTCTGAGATCATGAGATTTCAGGCCGAAAAGATTGGGTTTGGAGATAGAAATTATATCTCCATACCATGGATCAAGAGTACTGATAAGAAACAAGGATTCATCCGCAATGGGTTCTTCCGCCACAATTTCAGTATCAGTACGCGGGAAATCACACATCAGTTCCGCAAAAACCAAAGATTTCTTTGCCTTGGATTTTTCAAATTCCAAGTCAAATTCCTGTAGGATAACTATCCATTTGGAATACTTGCCCCCTAGCAATTGTTTGGTCAAAATATAAGTCATAGGGTTACAGTTAGAAATTACCGTGGTTTTGCATAATAAGATGTAGTGACGAAATCTTTGGACAGCTTGAACAGCTGCCAAGGCCAATTTCTCCACATGCGAATATTTAAGCTCAGTCGGATTCAAAGTTCGACTAAGATAGTAAATCACATGTTCATTTTCGAATTCATCTTCCTGAACTAAGACCATCCCAATGGTGGAATGAGAAGCGACGAGGTACAAAAAGTAATCTTGGTTGTAGTTGGGAGGATGCAATAATGGTGCATGGGTCAACGCGTATTTAAGTGCATCAAAAGATTTGTTAGCTATCTCATCCCAAAAGAATGGAGTATTCTGTTTCAGCAACCTGGTAAAACCTTTCATTATCTCGGTGTAGTTAGGAATGAAACGACGTAAAAAGTTTGCTTTCCCTTGCAAACTTTGGAGTTGGCGAAGAGTCGAAGGCGGAGGTAATTTGACAATAGCTTCAACCTTCGAGGGATCGACAAGAATGCCAGATTTTGAGACAACAAATCCCAATAAACGACCTGTTTCTATACAGAAAACACATTTGTGTGGATTCAGCCTAGTTCGATAATGCCTACATCTCAAAAAGATTGCTCGTAAATGAGTGAGATGATCGACTCTATGTAATGAATGAGCAGGTAAATCATCGAGATAAGGCTGCACAATGTGCTTGATGTCGTGAAATGCGTAAGACATAGCCCTTTGAAAAGTTGCTCTAGCGTTCTTCAATCCAAAAGGCAATTTGCAATAAGCAAATGTCCCCCATGGACAAATGAAAGCCGTTTTAGGTCGTTGCCGGACAGGTTTAGCATCCGGGTAAGTTTTAATTTCATGGACAACAATTGATGGATCGATTCTTGGCATTTCTTCATATGACCAGATAAACACGTCGCAGAATTCTTGAAGTAGGGCTTAATAAGTTTGGATTTCCTCGTCCGTACAGGAAGCACCTATATGAATGTTTTCAATAATTTCGGGTTTCATTGAAATGTCAATAGGAACTGTTCGAGAAATATTTCCCAAATTCAACTCAGGATCAAGACGTTGCAATGGATTCTGTGGTTCTTTGACATAATCAGCGGCAAAAATAGATGAGAAATCATTTTCAAAATGATCAAGCTCAGGTAAAAACGAAGATCGATGATGAAGATCTTCCCATGGTAAATCATCAACAGACAAAAGTTCACGAATCTGCTCATCAGTATGAACAGGATCAGAAAGAGTTGTTGAATCTGAGGTTGAGATTGAAAGTGATTCCCCATGGACCACATCCATTGGATCAGATTTGGTTGAACAAGAGTCGGAAAATGACTGTACAGCCTGATATGCAACTTCAAAGGGACTCAAAGGCATTGCATCACCAAACGAGTCTACCTCAGAATCGGAAGGTACAATCCAAGGATCATCAAAAGCAATAGTGTTCGATGAAATCATATGAATAGTTGCAAATGAAGGCGATATGTTAGGAGGAGGAAATGAAAAAGTTCCTAGTAAACCAAAATCTTTAATCAAACCTACCCCAATATCCTTGTAAGGGATATCTGTTTTACCGACATGTTGAATACTATTAGAAGAGGATTGGTCGGATGAAAAATAAGTTAATTGGTCTATTGTAACGATCTTTCCATTATGAGGAAACTTGATAAGCCGAAAGACCGATTAAACAACACCAGTCATAGTGTAAGACCAATTGTGACCTAAAAGAAGGTTGTAATCTAGAGGGGCATCAACTACTTCCACATCTAGATTTACAGTTTTGCCTTCAACCCCTATAGGAAAATCCTTCAAAATTCCAAAAGGATGAAACCCTCAGCCATCAAAATCCTTTAGAATCGTCGGGAATTGATTGAGTGTAGGAGAACCAAGTGATCTCCAAAGATCGACATAATACATGTAGAAGCTCCCTCATCAATCACAGTCTGAAAGCAAGGTCTGTTTTTGACTAACACTGGGATATGGAAAGCCATTTAATGAGGTAGGCAAGGTGTACTATTCTCTAAATCGAAGATTGTAAGGTTGCAATCCTGAATATCAACAGCTCCTATAGCAGACAATAGCAATTTACGCTGTGCTGGGCATGATTGCAGCACCTCCAAAGCCGACATTGCTAAAGGGGAAATAGCTAAATCTTCAACAATGTTATAGCTATGAGCAGCTCTTGCATGTGGATTGAAAGCTGACTTCCGAAGTATACCTTTAGCAGGTGGTTTGATTACTAAGTCTGGGTTAGGTTTCTCGATCTGTAGCGGATTAGAACCAGAAGGAGTTGAGGTTGATGGGTTTGAATTAGAAGATTTTGCTTCTTACCACCAACAGGATTCTTACTACCATAATCTTGCGATTGCGTCGCAATCCTGACATGAGGCATCATCATAATGGGTTCTTCTGAGGCATTTTAGGAATAACCTATCATCTTACTATCTTGATTAGGAAAAGGATCCTTCAAGAGAGCATGCGTTTGAGAACCTTTGACGATTTTCGAAACCTCAGCGGGATGTGGGAAATCTCTTGTAAAATGCTCCTCATCACAAATGAGACAAGGATAGTGAGGTTTATGTTTCTCATCAGTAGGTTAATTTTTATCTGGTTTCTCTTTTGAGTTTTGTTTATTTTTCTTCTTCCCCTTCTTTTTACCGCCAGATTTTGATTTGGCCGTAGATGATTCTACGACATGGATATCAGCAGGAATTTCAGCAGAAGAATCTCCTGTCGAGGAATCTGGTAAAGTTATAATAGGAGAATAATTCTTCTTGCTTTTGGTACTAACTGAACCAATCATACCATCAGCGGCATGAGACCCTGAAGGAGCTGCAATTATTTGATTTTGTTTCGGAAGGTCGGGGATTTTTTCGTGTAAAGTATCCGACTGCGTATAAATGAGGTCAAGGTACTGAGCTTGAGAAATTAATTGCTCTTCAGTAACAACTCCTGCCTTAGGTACATCCTTAGTGATTTTAGGTAATAATGATTTAACAAACCATTCTGCCAAAATTTGATCCGGAATAAAAACTTTCACTAAATGTCGTCGACGTCGCCATTCATGAATATGATCTGAAATATATGTGGACGTTGACTATTTTAATGAAGTTAATAATTCCATGCCATTGTCATATCTGACAGGAAACTGAAAATGAGTTAAGAAAGAGGTGGCTAACTGACTAAAATTATAAAAAGAGCCTCGTGGTAACTCAATGTACCATTTGGTAGCAAGACCAATCAGAGTGCGTTGAAAAAGACGTAAGCAAATTGAATCATCGATAATGTAATTGGATGCACACTAGAGGTGATAAGTCATCACATGATTTGACGGATCTTCTCCTAAATTACCCTCAAACTTCGGGATATCACTGGGCAACTTATTAGGCATTGGTGGCCAATACGGAAGATAGTAAATTGGATCGTTCGTAAGGCGTGACAAATCAGGTAAATCCAAAGTTGCAATAAAAGGTAACTGACGGTTAGGGTCTCGAAAACCTTGGGTCACAAGACTAGCTCCAAGAGGAGGATATCCAGGATAACCTGGAATTGGATTTGCATTAGGAATATTATATCCTCCCGGAAAACCATGATTAACTGGACCAAACTGGGGTTGTTGAGGTTGCTGATAAGTATATCCAGGGTATGGTTGATACTGATAAACTGGGCTTTGCATGACAGGACCAAATTGGTACTATCCTTGGTATGGTTGATAAGTGAATTTCTATTGACTTGTGACAATCGTGCTTGGACCAGGTTGTCCTATAGGCATCTGAACCGAAGTCTAAACCGTAGGTCTTGACTGTGGTAAAGAGGTCTGAGGAGTTGATATAGGAACAGTAGAAACTGGAGCTGCCGATACTCCAGAAGTAGATGGGGTAGATTGAACAGAAGCTGCAGTAGTTGCAGCAGCAGTTTGAGGCAGAGTTCGAGCTGAACTAGGCCCAGGATGATGAACTACACCAGGTGAAAAAGTTTGAACAGTAGGCTGGACAGGTTGCTGGGTTGGACCAGAAACCAAAAGTTGTCTAGGTTGACCTTATAACTGCACATTAGGTTGCAAAATCTATTGAGTTTGAGATGGATCCCACACCATGTTCATTCCGGGGTATGGACCCATAAAAGGTTGAGCATATTGAGGACCATAACCAGGTTGAGTGTAGGGATGATAATTGAGAGGTACATTTCTAGCTCCTTGTACAAATGGTTGACCAGAAGGTGCTTGGAAACCTTGAGTTGGGTACTGACCTTGAGGTTGATAGCCTTGAGGCACGTAATGAAACTAGGGTTGACCTTGAGGTATATATTGATACTGGGGTTGATCTTGAGGTATATACTGAGTTTGGGGTTGACCTTGAGGTATGTACTGTCCGGAAGGTATGTACTGTCCTTGAGGTTGCCCCCCAAGTGGTATTTGACTACCTTGAGGTTGCCCCTTAGGCGGTAATTGACTACCTTGAGGTTGCCCCCCAGGCGGTAATTGACTACCTTGAGGTTGCCCTCCAGGCAGTAACTAACTACCTTGAGGTTGCCCTCCAGGCGGTAACTGACCACCTTGAGGTTGCGGATTTGGAATAGTACTAGACATCATAAGAATTTCTTCTACACTCAATGATGGAGTTCCGTTATTACCAGTTGATATCCCATGTTCAATGGGTTGAGGAGATGCTCCTGAAAAAGTGCCAGTGAGTGATTGATACCCAGAAGGAATAGAAGGACTGCCATATAAAAATGTTTCCGGTGTTTGGGAAAACATGGATGACTGTTTTGACATATTCGAAGGAGGATAATAACCTCTGGGTGTAGGATGAAAAGGAATACGAGTTGGTGAAAAAGCAAGACTCAAATTTTCTAAAAAATTCGTCAATGATACGTACCAAGTGTCACTTCTAAAAGGACTGTAGAAGATTGATTCACGCTCCCTAAGTTCTAAAGTTGGTTGATTTTCAGGGAGAGTTGTATCTTCGTCCAGACTAACAAGTTCTTTAATAGAAATGAGTCCAGAAGGAAGATTTTGGGTAATAAAACTTCCTACCTTGGGTGAACCAGGACCACTAGAAGTTGGAGAAGCAAATCTTGAGGATGGAGTAGCAGCGGGTTCAGTTTCAGGCTCAGAAATTTCAGGTTCTTCAATTAATTCACTAGTAGGAGAAATACTACCAGTAACTTCGGAAAATGAAATTGGTTCAGAAATATACTCTGTTGCTTGAACTTAATAATCAGGATGAATAATTAAAGATGATTCTTCGGCTTCTGGTGACCCAAATCTACTGTCACTAGGTGATACAAGAACTCAAAACTATGAAAAATTAATCTTGAGATCTAAGGAACTTCTAAGAAACCTAATCGAAATAAAATCTTCAAATATTTTTGAGGACGTTTTACTTAGTTATTTAGTAAACTAAGGATTAATTCGTTTAGAAAAACAAATCAATCAAAAAACACCCAGCTATGTTTTCTTTTATAAAAATTAAATTCACAACTTATGACCAAGTTCGTTCAAAGATTTGCAAAGAGAAACAAAATCTATTTCTCACCAAGGGAAGATTTCACAAACCAGCCAGACTCATCAGGAAAACTAAAAGATACCAGGGTGATCTAAGATTTCTTAGGCTTCCAATCTTTAAGTCACTACAAAGACCAAGTGAAAACCAATCCAGGTATGCAAAACTAGAAAATCATCTAAAACAAAAACACTAATGGAACTTACTCACAAGAGACTTTTGACAGGACACATGCAGATCTGGGCAGAGATTAAAAGTCGTAAACAAATCCTAAAATTAACTGGACGAAAAGATTTTAGGTTTTTCAAAAATTTTGACAGGGTCCACAGGCTTCCAGTATATCTAGATGCGGTACTAGTCTGTGAACTAAAGGAACAGTGCGGGGATGTCCGCACTGTATTATAAACAGAACGTGCGGTCCTCTTGAAAATTTCGAAAAAACAAAAAAACAATCCAGAACCTAAAAACTACCCAATCCCACACACATCAAGCAAAAACCAGAAACAAGAACAAGTTTCTCAAGTCAAAGACAAAGGAAAATCAAAAAACCAAATTCAGTTCCCGAGCGGAGTCGCCAATTTATTGGCCAGATAAATTGATCTTGCAGACAAGGCCGATCTCCCTAGTATCAACAGATATCTGGCAACAAGCAAATGTACCTTTCTCTAAACATATTGCGATTCATTAATAAAAACTAAAGAGGTGTTTAGAGCCTACCTTAAGTCCAACACTAGTTTGTGGCAGCCATGCTCCAACCATCCGAAAGAGTTTCCTTTTAAGAACCTGCAATCACAAACAAGCACACATCAAATAACACCTGCATAGCTAATATAATAAATCATGTTCATTATGGTGATTAAGGAATCCATAAAATAAACCATAAAACAACAGCTTATTGAGAAAAACAAACTTGTTTGTATTAACTTTGAAGTAGAAGAACCTTACAACCTTTTCAGCCTTGATGTTGAACAAGCTCTTCCCAGGGTCCGAAACAGGAATCCCCTTTACTTTGACAAGCCCTACACTCTTCCAAATGAGATCAAAGAGGTATGTAATCTCTCCTCATAAAAGCTCAATTAAGAAGACTAAGTTCCAGCAGCATTTCACCTCAAAAATATTCAGCTTTCAACCTCCCAAGTAGCTATCCCAATGCTTCATTTTATAGTGCAAAGGAAGGAGGTTACAAGTCCACCATTGAAGGGATAGAGTCCTCCTTCAAAGGGATAAGCTCCTCATATCAAGGGGTTAGCTCCTTAAGGTATGGGATGCATGAACCTTTAAAGAGCGAACTTGCCACCTCAAGATTCCCTCTAGAAGCTTCCAGAAATGACTCAAAGTGAGCTTTTAAGAATGTACTTGCACCTTTTTAACTTTTACAGTGGTCCGCACCCATAACACAGAGACAGAGTGGTCAGGTGCGTAGGGGACATGACCATTAGGTGCAGGACCGCAGGTAATACTAAGAGAAAGTGCAGAACTAGAATTTTAGAGATTTTTAAGGACTTTCTCTTATTTTCAAGGCTTGATATGAAAAACTGAGGTTTAAGACTTGCAAAGGAGGAAGGTATGAGTGGTGATAGACTCACACAGATTGCAGAATGTCAAGGTGACAATTTTTGTGCAACAAGAGGAAGATGGGATTGGGATGAAATGGCACAAAATTTCAGGGCTACATTTAGTTTTGAATAAGAAGAACAAACATTGGATGAAGATTTGTAGGTGTTGATACATAAGATATTCGTTGCTAATGAAATGAAATGGCCAAGAGTAGACCATTATGTTCTACACCTCAACATCTGTAGCGATTATAGGAGTTTTTGGAGTGATGCAGTGTAGCAAAGAAGGTAGAGGGCAATGATGATCCTCGGAACATCAAAATTCTAGAAGCTAAAGGTGAGCACACAGTAGAAGAGCCACCATTTTAGTTCAAGGAGTATGTGCAACCAATCAAGACTAGGAAGGTGAACATCGAAATCGAAGAAAGTCCCAAGATGGCGACCATTAAATATTATTGAGATGATGACATGGTTGAAAATGTTGCGGATTTACTGACGGAAGCACTAACAAAGCTAAGGTTGAAGATGAAGGGGCAAGAGGAATGACTACGTGTTGTGAAAAGGTGGGTATGATATGTGATTCGACTGCCTTTCAAGAAGCGGGTTAAATAACCAAGTGATATTGAGAGGGAGGTGTTATCCCCTATGTATATATGTAAAGTTGATGTAAATAAGTATGTATTGTGTAGGAGTAATAGTTTGGATGGTGAAGAGGTGCAAACCAATCAGACGTGTTGTGAAGAGGAAAGAGGCTGAGTTGGAGTTAGGTCCGTACACGGGTATGGTCAAAGATAGACAACACACTGTATGGGTGGAAACACTGCCAAAAGATAATCGTGTGAAGGGTTCATGGTAAGAGATAGGTCTTCCAACCAGGCAAACTAGTGATGACGTAACTCATCATGTGAAGGATTAGAGACATAGATGAAGGTCATGGTTGCGTGATAAAAACTGCACCAGAATGACCATTCCTTTCAGGGTAATCTTCGTGGAAAATAAAGAAAGAAGCTGAGAGGATTTCCAAATCTTGTTCTATGACAAAGGGAAGCTTGCAAGCTATCAAGTGAACCATGGATTATTACGATGAAATATTAAAAGGGGATAATACTGAGGTTAAAAGGACAAATTAAGCTAGAATTTACTCGGATGAAGGAAGGACATGTGCGAACCATCATATTGAATTGATATGAAGACATGTTAATATCAAAATTGTGAAAAATTGCAGAGATTTGGATTGAAGAACTATAATGAAGGGATTACTATTATGTCAAGATATGAGTGTAGAAATATGGTGATAGAATTGAAACTCCTCAAGAAATTTTATCTAAATCAAGAGACAAAATTCTACTCTACTGCTTTGCGGAAATTAATTCACAATGTAGAACAACATTCACAAACAAGCATCAATCACATACACAAGTACACAAATTGATATAGGGGAAACCAACTAGTAAAATTCCCTTAATCCTACTTGCATTAATCAAATGGATAAATAATGTATTACAATCGCTTACTCGGTCTAAGCTCAACTTGCAAGTGAATAAATGTTGTTTCTGCTCAATGAAAAGCTCTGACCCAGAGTTAGTCAATTTCTGCCTCCACCTGAGCTCCTATTTTCTTGCATAAATCCTGAGGAAATTAGCCCTTATTCTTTAGGATTTTCCTTCAAAATGATTGCGCAATTCCCAAGGATTAATCATTGGTTGCATGCAATTCCTGTACACTCAAAATTAGTCTACAACTAATGTTACACTTCCTTGGAATCTCCAACACAACTGAGCAATTTGAATTCCTTGCATGCATGAGCTATTTTTGGTTGATTGATCAGTCAACTGAATGATCTTTGAGTTAGACTACTATCCCACTACACAACTAACCTCCAACTAGTTCTATTACTTGCTAGAACTAGTTTAACTGTGTACAACTAGAAATAACCGAACTAGATTGCTACAAATTAGCAATCACATATGCATAACTGAACTCCAATCCCACTAACTGAAATTTATTGAGCGAACTGAGTGACAAGAGCCATGTCACCTAAGTTAACTACCTCTAAATTGTCTATTGATGTGGAAATTTCAAATTTTCTCAATTTGACCAAGGCTAAGTCAAATTGAGCCTTTCTTGCTGCACTTCTCAACAATCTCTCTTAGCAAGAAATGGATTATCAACCACCCCTATCTTACACATATTGAATTTGAAATTCCCTCTTGATAAAGCCTCTGTCAAGATGTCAACATCTTGTTCCTCTGTCAAAATGTATTACAACAACATTATCCTCCTTTGCACACAGTCCCGTAAATGATGATACTAGATATCTATATGCTTGGTTCGATTGTGAAATATTGGATTCTCATAGAGCTTAATGCAACTCTCATTATCACAATAGATCATAGTTGGATTCATCTCCTGACCAAACAGTCCCACAAGTATCTTTCTCATCTAGATTGCCTCACATGTTGCTTAACTTGCAACCATGTATTCTACCTATGCTAAGCTGAGTGCCACAAACCTATGCTTCCTGCTGTACGAGGAAATCGTTGCGGAGCCAACACTAAAAATTGCACATGATGTACTCTTTCGATCAGATGGACTCCCTCCCCAATCTACATCTATGAAACCATGCAAATTCACTCCCTCCATCCATTTGTACCATAACCCATATTGGGTAGTGCCTCTAAGGTACCATAAAACATGCTTAGTTGCCTTCCAATACAATTTGGTTATCCTAGGCATAACTTGGCTCAGATGGTTGATTGCATAGCACATATCTAGTCGTGTGTTCACAATATACATCAGTGAACCCACTAGCTATCGGTAAATCGTAGCATCAACCTCTTCACCTGAAGAGGAATTGTCCTTCCTCCAGTTGGTCTCTAGAGGTGTCTCCACGAGCTTACAACTCTCCATGGAAAATCACTGTAGTATCTCGATGGCATACTTTCCTTGAGACACAAACAAATCCCCATCACCTTGCCATACTTCCAGCCTGAAGTTTTTCATCTCAAATTCTCTTGCAAGGTCATGCTTCCAAGAGTTGATCAACTACTCATCACCGGTTAATATTAAATCATCAACATATAAAACAATGATAAGCAATTTACCTTTTACCAAAATATGATAGAGGTTTTCATTTTCTTCACTTTTGGTGAAGCCCAATCCAGTGAGATAACTATCAATCCAAGTGTACCAAGCTCGGGGTGGTTGTTTGAGACCATACAATGCTTGCTTGAGTCTACACACATGAGACTCCCAATAAAATGTCTCAAAACATTCTAGTTGCTTTATGTACACTTCCTCCTTAATAACACCATTGAGAAATGTTGTTTTTACATTCGTTTGGTGGATCTTCCACCCCATCTGCGCTGTTAGCGCTTGGAATTCACCTAGGCTGAAATAGACAAACTCTCAAGGCTACATCAAACCATTTCACCTCGTAGCTAGCCCTACGAGGTATGAGAAGGCTCTCTCGGGTCAGATTCGGTAGATCTTTCAATATGATAAGCTGACCCAATTAGGAATAAAAATCTTAGGCTAGTAAAATGATTATAGGAAAGTTTGCTTGGGGTTTTAATTAAATGACGGGGCTTTTTGGGCTGAATGAGGTCAATCACAGTTTGATAAAAGAAAATATAATGAACAACACAGATTATTAACTGAGGCAAGTAAGGCATGAAATTTAAGCATCAAAAATGGATTTCAATGGATGGAAAGACTGCGAGGAAGCTAAGAGGGCGACAATACTCTGAATCCTCCTTAAACAGAAGAAAACATTGAATGTGAACAAATTTATAGGAGGAGCATACAATACTATGAATTCCTACCTAATCACTTCATTTGCTCAATTATATATGATAATGAGGTGAATGAAACACAACAGTTTACATATGAGACAAAGGGAAAACCTATGCTAAATTCACATACCACATGAATCTCAGCAAACAGAGCTGTGAAATTCCATTAAATTCTCTGCCACAAACTGTACAAGAAAGCTCTGCTACGCTCCAGCAGCTCCCAGCACTCAGCACTCAGCAAAAATCTCTCTTCTGACTCTCCCTTTTACTCATTACAAATGAATTTGTTTTATAATAAATACAATGCTGCCCAAAACAGGGGCGCTGTTTTTTTTTAACTAACATCACAAGAATGTTTCCTTTTTTTTTTTAAATATATGGAACAAAACACAGCTGGGGGAAAACCAATAGACCCCAAGACCCGGCATTTGTTTTTATCATTATTCACAAATTAAACTAAAAACAAAACCATCAGCACTTCCTGAAGAGAGAATGGCGCTCCTTCCACTGAGATCCGTTGATGATTTGGCTAATTTCGAGGCAAATCTGGTGAATAGGTGGCATTACAGGTGTCCTTCCCTTTGCTAAAAATAACATAGGCAATCGCTCCTCGTTTTCTGCACAAAATCTTTAACAATTTCACACTTGTGTGCCAGTTGTATTCATTGAGTGCTCTTATCGGCCTGCGCTGTCTCAAATGGCCTATAGGTAGTATTTGCGGTGGACATGGTTCAAATATAGGTACTGTGAATGTAAGTTTCTGTGGACCTGATCATTTATTAAAAATACAATCTAAAATAAGTGGGAAAAGATTGCTCTTTCTGTTTAGAATGCCAGCTTCTTCGTCTTCCTCAAGAGAATCGGGATGGTGAGCACAACCATAGCCTTTACGATGTCACTGCAATGCCATAAATGGTCCCTGTCCAGATTTTATGCCGCATATCTTCCTTAGATGAAACGAACATCTTCAATGTTGCAACAACTGCCACGTTTATATGCAAACGATTCATCTTCCCTCTCATCTAGAATAGATAGCTAAAAGTACACTGATTCTTTACATCACGTATACTTCATACATAAGAACATACATAAGAAGATATTGCCAATCTCAGCTTGTGCTAATGTTAAAGGTGAGGTCCCACCTATCATGGTCAAAGCTGGGTCAGTTTCATCCCATCAAGATTGTAGCTTTTGTTTTCAAAGCCACAAATCATGAAAATGCCAACCTTCTGCAGTGTACTGCCCAGATCGCTGTATCAATTTCACGAATTGCAGGCTTAATCTCTATCCTTTTCATGGAACAGTAGACAAGAAAATCCCGAGTATCTTAACTATTCTGAGTGATATCGCACAATTTAATCAGGGGAACAAAGTAAGACATTTCATGAATCACTAGACCAAACTTAGTATTTTGCTAGAGATGTTAACCTCTGTAAAATCATTGTAAGCTTCACTCTTGTCTTCTATTTAAAAGGAATCATTTTTATGACCAATTTTTATGGGATAGCGGCGCTATCCTTTCCCCTGGGGTATCAGTGCAAGATATAATGTGAGTAAATGCCAAATTCTATTTTCTGTGATTGACCTTGATAGACACCCATGCAGATGTCTATGTTTCTAACTAAGTGGTTCTCTTTTGCCTCTTCCTCCTCACAATCTGCCTTGTACCCTGTATGATGAGTAAAGCAAGACACAAATTCTTCTCAACATCAGCTCGTACTTCCAGAGATTCAGATGCAACAAGCATCATCAGGTTTGTCTTTTTATCACAGCGTCTACAATAATATTCCACATCTAAACCAATGCTTTGCTCCACGCCTGCCATCATTTACAATTGGGTGAACTCGGGTAGCATATGAAAAAATTATGGGTCTCATCCATAATGGATTCCGCTGGCAATTAAGGTGTCAGAAAGAGAACAATGACGAGGGGTAACCATAAAGTACATAGGAACGTCTAAGGGAGAGAGGAGAGTTGTGAAATAAGTGAAATCATAAATGTCACAATCAAATATGCCACCTGGAGAAGCCTTCTCACAATCTTTGCACTACTGAATTGCTACATAATCCAGTCTACTGATCACTTGAATTTGCAATCCCCATCATATTACGATCTTCTTTGAATCGCTCCAGCACTGTGCCTTTCACAGCATTTAGAGTTTCCTGATCATTTCCTTTCCTGATCATTTCCTTTAACAACTACTCCCCAGCATTCTATGACTTCAGGGAAAATGGTTGCCGTTTTGGTCAAGCGGGGACCTTTATATGTAACAGACTCAAATGAATGACCCCAGCCAAACGATTCCGACAAAAAGAGTCCGAAATGGTTTACTTGCTCACCAAAACCAAGACCATCAGGAACACTCGCTGACATGAAATTCATAGCACACCACTGCATATTGCCATTAGCCCCTGTAGGTCGATATAAGGCTGCCTTTGGAGATAGACTGAAAGAAAGGACTTCATGTCACCTTGGATTCTTTAAACTGGAAATTATGTTCTGCCTAGTCTCCTCTGCTACGAAATTCCATCACACCATATCTCTGAAAAACAATGCAGCAATGCTCGACCTTGATATCTTTCACGAAAGATGGTTGAGACACAACCCACTCCATGAACACAATAACTCCAGGCAATAGAAAATTCAGTGATTTTTTCTCAGATTGCGCAACCTTTTTAACTAGTATTGATGCAACAAAGCAACAAAATCTCAATAAAGCGGTTGCAAATGAGGTTTCTGAGGTAGTGGCAACATTCTGAACTTGGGTATGTGAATCATGGATAAGAAAGATGACAACAACTATAATTTCAAGCATGGGTATATTGCTGACAGTGCTGCCTCCCCCTGAGTATAATCTCTTGGGTAGAAATATCATTTCCAGCTCTTCGATGTGATGGTTGAACAAATCTTGCAGCGCATTCTCTGATTTAGATACTGCATATTCTAGTTTTTCAAGGCTGGATTTTGTAAAAACAGCCCCAAGAAGTTCAAGGAAATGAACTTGGAAACATTCCCATATCTCCTTGATAGCCATAGCATATGATTCTTCTCCTAAAGTTGATTGCAAAATATTTTTATGGCGGGCCAAATGAGGCGAACTTCTATAAATTAAATGTTCTTGCTCAGCAGCAGCAATAAGAAATGGTAGTTGTCCTGAGCCTTCCACTAGAAGAGAAACCTTACAAACATGTGGTCTTTTCTTCTCAAGCAAAAGAATAATGTTTTACCTTTTTCAAGCCGCTCACAAACAACACAGTGATATAGAATGTTTTCTGTGCCTTGCACATTTTCCTCTTTTCGATGGGATAAGTCAACCTCTGGCGATTCCTGATGAAGGAGGGTCACACTTCTTATTTTGTAGGCAGGGGCTTACAATATGTCTGAATTATTCTTTTCAAGGTTCCTCTTTATTGTCTCCATTTGCAAGTGTTGCATCTTTATAACCATCCGTGTACCATCTTTCGAAATACCACCATGAACTTGTGCAATTGATACTGCTGCAATTGGTATTTTCTCCACATAACTTGTTGCCTCTGATTGCTAACGATATTCTGAATTGTGCTTGTGCAGATAGGAGCTTTGAAGTCGCTGCTGCCTTTTGAAGAGCTGGAGCATAAATTACATAATTTAAAACAATACATTATGATTTCTTCTTCAAAA
>APFE031351293.1:0-10947 GCA_000404065.3 Pinus taeda
CCATGTTTCATGTTTAAAGAAGTTTATAGGCGACAAGCTCCCAGTTCAAACAATATTGCCAGAACTTGACAAGGAAGGAAAAATTATATTAGAACCGGAAGCAGTCACAGAAACAAGATCTCAACAGCTACGAAATCGATCAATTTCGGAGTATCTTATTAAGTGGAAGAACTTATCTGCGGAAGATTCCACATGGGAGGATGAGAATTTTATACAGAAGTATCCAGAACTACTTAAGCGTTGAGGACAACAATTTTTTTGAAGGAGAGGGGCATGTTGGGTCCCTATAATAATAGTGATTACCCCATTACTATGGTAGTTGTACCCCTTATTAATATTGTTGTGCCCCTATTGCCCCCATATTGTTATTACGGTGCCCCATAGAATCCCTCTATTGTTATTTTTGTGGCTGTATATTATTATTATTAGGTTGACTGAGTTATATTGTGACTCCTTAGACTCCTATATATAGAAAGGAGGTTTTGTCATTTGTATCATCCAAGAATTGTTCATTTATGTAATGTAAAGGAGGTTTCCCCCTCGAAGAGGCTGAATTATAAGGCCTTGATCTATCTTTTCTTGAGGTGGTTTCATAACAGAAGACTTCGCGATGATGGCAGCCATTAACTCCAGGAGTGAGGTGGGGCGACTTGGTGTTGTAGCCCTAGAGCGCTACAGTTGGGCAAGATCCTTAGGGAGTCCACATCATGGATCAATACCTTGCTACGAGAACCCACAATATTCAGTAGCAAGATGGATCAGTGATAGTTGATGTAGTCAGATGCAAAGTGATAGTTACAGAGACTAGTAGCAGTCAGATGTTGGGGAGCGCAATGTAGAGTTGGCAGCAGTGCAGTTGGCATAGTGCAGATTTAGTAGCAACGCAAATTCTCCAGTGACAATGTAGATACTAGTAGTAGTCAGAGAATCGAGTGACAAATGCATTATACTGATCATAGTTGATTCAATATTTTGGATGTTTTTCAGTTGCAGATGTTGTTGTTGTAGCAACAACAGATGAGAGGGCGTTGCAATGCAAATGCAGTGTTGGAAGCAGTATGGCAGTGTCATCACAAATGTAGCATATATCAGAGTTGTGCAATGGTTGGTGGGAGGTATGGCCAGACATCAACATCGTGACAGGAGATGGTGCAGAGGCAGGGTGTTGTGGCAGGGTGTGCAACACCAAAACACATTCCTCGCTAAGAGGGAGTGTTAGTTTTTGTAGCATCAGATGTGTTCTATCCTTGAAATTTTGTGGAGAGGATAGAATACATGAGATCTCCAAAACCTAGAAATCATTTTTGGAAATTCCGCCTAAAAATGACTTAATTAGATTATTAACCAATTTTTAAATATTTCCTAAGTGTAAACTTAGGGAATATGGTTAATTAATCAATATTAATTAAGTTAAGGTGAGAATCATCTAGAAACACACACAGATTGATCTAGAGATGATCCTACCCATCGATTATGTTTTAATCTTGGCCGTTGGTGCTCCAAAAGAGGATTATAAGAGGAGGTCGATGTGGTGATGGATAACATACTTCAACAATTCAATTTATGAGGAAATCGATTTCCAAAGTAGCAACACTCAGTTGTTGGAGAAAGAGAGAGATCGAAGAAGTGTGAGAGGGGCAGGGACAATGAGTCCGGAGGAAATATTTCTAGATCTGGAGAGGAAATAACAAGAGGCTCGAGTTATCCCAGAGAGGCAGCGCAAAGGCTCTACGTAGTAGTTTTAGTTAGGCAGATCAATTTGCTGGTGAGAAAAGTCGTTCTCAGTTTCAGAGGCTGGGAAAAGGTTCTAGAAGGCCGAAGAGATGATTCCTCAGCAGATGGAGGCATAACGAATTCATCAAAGGCAGTTTCAAGCCACACATGTTGGAGACAACATAAAGGCAGTGCAGAAGGCCTCATGCTGGGGTTTGGATGACTCGTTTTCTGAAGGCAAGTCACGCCAGAGATTGCCTGTGGGAGAGGGGAAATTCCCTTTAGTGTTTTGTCTAGATTTTCTTGCTGTGGATTTCTAGTTTCAGGTATCCACATTGTACTCATATTTTCACTGCTGCATAATAATAAAACCCTCAACTGCTACACCGATTTTTCCAAGTTGGGTTTTTTCGTGGAATTTTGTCCAAAAACAATTGTGCTAATTTTATGTGTGTGTTCTAGCATTTCTCAGTTTCCAACGCATTATTTTTCTGCAGTATTTTATTTGTGAAGGTTGAAGTGTATCTATTTCTATATTTGCTGTAACAGATAAATTGTTAAATTAATTAACGATTAGGAGAAATAATACCAATTGCTGCAATATGATTCCGGTTTTGGAATTTTCACCAAGAACACAATTGGAGTTTTCCAATGCTGAATTCCAAAAACCAAAGATTATCTTAATCCGCCTTATGCACGTATTTGTGTTGAGATATAATGCAGTAAGGGTTCCCCAACAAAACTTAATTTGAATAGCTTTGATTATTTATGGGTTCAAAAGTTAAACTATGAAAACATCTCCTTTTGTTTCCGCACATGCTATGAAAAAGGGTACGCAATCAAAATCTACCTGGGCAAAGCTAAGAGAAATGCCAAGTTGCATAATAAGACAATCTGGAAAGGTAGCAGAAGGTCCATTTGGTTGAAAGGTGCACAATGAGAACAATTCACATTCTAAAAGGAAGAAAATCTTTAGGATAAGAAAGAGGAAAAGAAAATAGCAATCGATAAGCAAAAGAAGGATGAGGGACTTAAAGAGACTTAGAAAGAAGAAAAGCATGAAGCAAAGGACAAACAAAAAATTAACGAATCCAAAGGAAAATCTCCATAACCAATTTCATATGAGGATCATGCTCAACAAAAACTAAGATAAATGGATTTCCTCTTTCTTCTTCTCAAAATATGTGTGTCCATTCTTGGGCAGATCATGATGAAGAAGAAGTCTCATCAAGGAAGCAAAAAGATGTAGTGGTAAGTAGAGACCATTCACAGACATGTGTCCCCCTAGAAACCCCTAGAAACACCAGATAACTCGGGATGGATCCAAGTTGGGAAAAAGGCCAAAAATATTTCGCCAAGAAAAAAGAGAAGTCAATCGAAACTTAAGCTGACAAATAGTTAAGAATGGGATTTAAATGTATTTGGATTTTAGGGGTTTTCTGGATAATTTATAGCTGATTTGTAAGTCATTTTTTATTTTTATTTTATTTTGTGGAACTCTCACTTGAGGAATTGGATTGAGCCTTCGTGCTCAATCCTAGTTTCTCAAGGAATTTTGGTAATCCTCACATTTTGGAAGAATTGTATTGTTTCTGGGCTGGTTCCTATTCTTTTTTAATATAAATTTAAATACCTATTTCTATTTAAAAAAATAGTAATTCCTCCCAACCACCCAACATGAACCTAATTCAACAAGTATTCCAATTGACACATGGAGAAAAACAAACAAACAAACAAAAACAGAAACATTTAATAGTAATATAAAAGGTCATAAATAATATTTAATAACTTTACAAACCACTTTCTTAGTGTACACTTTCAAAATTATTATCAATTTACACTCATTATGGGGGATTAACACATAGTGAATTCACAAAAGCTATGCACTTGCTAGATAGATGTACAAAGTTGAAAACCTCTCTTACCCAATGATAGAGTAGGTTGTTGTACTGTGATTATGGGGAGATGAGACTTGCGACTCCTCACTGTTATATATATATATATATATAGTAAAAATAATATAAATAATAATTAGTAGAGAAGAGGCATGTCCCAACATACGTGGTCGTTTGTGAAAGGGTACTTACTTGACTATATATACAGGAACCTCACTCTCAATTGTATTATCATCATTATTATTCATATATTTAATATATAATCTTGTATTTCAAGGGATATTTACATATTCCAAGTCTTCTACAGTATTTAACTTAAAGAACGAACTTTGTTCATTCCATTTGGTATCAGAGCAGTTCGATCCTTTGGCCGCTTCACCGCTGCACAAAGCTCGTTCTCTGATCCAGCTTTGGCCATCGAAATTTGTCAAATTCGTTGTCGTTCACGTTTCCGCTACATATGGAGTTGCGCCATCTTCACGATCAGGCTTTTGGTCACACACACACACACACACAACACAATAAGTAAAGAAAAAAGAGAAGAAAATTACATAAAAAAGAGATCTGAAGTAATTAAATTGTATAATATATAATATAATATATACATATATATAAATATATATATATATATATAATATAATATAATATATAACAAAATCAAATACTAAAAGAAAGAAAATAGAAAAATAAGAAGACTATTGTGATAAAAAAAACCAAATAAAAGTTATTTAATAAAAATAATACAAAAATAAAAAAAATATTATTTAAAAAATAAATATTATTATATAAATAATAAACAAAACAACCACACCTTCCACTTCGCAGCTGTCACCGCCACCAACATCCCACCTTCCCGACCGTGCTCCACCACTGTAGTCATTGTCACCTCCTTTCGCCCACAGTCGCCACAAAACCTTGAGCTTACCTCTACCTTACGACCACTACCCCTCTACATTGTCATGTGATTACCGCCACACACTGTTAACCGTACGCTACCATACTCTATCGAAATAAATAAAGAAGAAAGAAAGTATTTTAATGTCCACGAGGCTAAAGATAGCCTATGGGACAGATTGTTTCTTCATCTGCTTGATGTATTTGGCCTTTTTTCTGTGAAGCTTCAAAATAAATGCTCCCAGCTTCTCGACAAATCCTTCGCTAAATAGATTATCCCAAGAGCTAGCTGCTAGCATATCTGCATAAATTTCCCTTTTGTCTTTGAAGGCCTCACATTTGAAATGAAATGTTTTTCTGTTTCCACTTTTCTGGAAGAACAAAAAATGCACACTCTTTCCTCCCACAGTTCCTTTGGTCTTTTCCAGCGCCTTATTTTACAACGGAGTTGATGAGAATTAGTCCTTAACTGAGCAATAAGAATTAGTATCTAATCACAAAATAGAGACTATCATATCACCGCTAAAGTCTGATTTCTGTGTAGAGAAAAATCAGTTTCAAAAAGTTATACATTTGTTCTGTAACTCGATTCATATACCATTCCAATCACCAAAAGTCACAACCCTTAGAAGTCGTGGCTATGCATTGAGTTAACAATTTATTGAGTCACCCTATTCATAAATTATCTATATATTTAAATCGATTGGCAAAATATTTAGTAGTGATAGCAAAACCATTTAATGTAAGGATTCATTAATAAAGTTTTCAAGCTTCTATATATAAATAATTTTTAAAAGTGTGAGTTAAAAGTTAAATTTGAAGGTTTACCAAATTTTATAAGATCACAGCTATTCAATATATATCATATATATATATAATATCTTCTATTCAAATGGGGATATTAAAAAAAATAAAAAATTCAAGTCATTAAAAGTTCAAGTGTTTAATTACGAAAGGGATTATTTGAAGTTATCCAATAATTGAAGGGTATTAATATTAAAGGAAGGGTGAATTTGAAGAAGGTTCATCTCGACAAAGCAAAATTGAATCAATCACTGATGAGAAACAAATTGAGTCGAGGTCATAAATGAAAGAGGGAATATTTCCTAAAACTTTTAGTATATTTGTCGATGCGCTATTTAAAATCAAAGGATCACTTGCGGGAAATGATGTTATCATTTTTATTGATATTACTCAAAATAATAACCATGTTAGTACTAAATGTGCTAATCAGTTAGTGATTCTTGAATCAAATATAGTTGAAATGAATTTTGTGGACACAGGTGACAAGCAATATGACATAAGAAATCTACAACTAAGTATTGGAGACTATACTTTTGTCTCGCAATTCACCATTAAAACCTTATTTTGCAACAATAGTCCTAGATCGAATCACTAGGATCTTTTATCCTAAATATGATAAATAAGTTTTTGACATTTTCATACGAAAAGAAAAAAATAACATTACAAGATGCTGCAGTGAAGCCAGAGTCCGTAACACTAGAAGATATGCAAGATATCGAAAAAAGAATTTCTCAAGAAGGTAAAAAAGCAATCTAAAATATGCAAAGGGAAATGAAAAAATCACCACTGACAAAAATGAAAAGTTACTTGCCTCAAAGACCATAGAAAAAAATTATTGACACAAATTAAGAAACTTAAAAATGAGAAGGAAATATTGAAAAACAAACTAGAAGAACTCAATACAAAAAACACATCGAAGTCTTCAAACGTAGTTGACCAAGTTGAAGAAAGAGGAATGAATATTGATACAACCAATATCAAAATTCAAGAAAATGTCAACCGAGTTGAAGGGAAAACATATTCAAATGTTGTAGTTCAGATGAGGAAAAACCCAAGTGAATATTTTGTAACCAACTCGATGACATCAGAACTTGAAGTAAATCAGAATCTTGCCTCACATATGATAAGGGAAAGACAAACCAAAATAAATCCTTATCTACACCGAAATCCCAAGAACAAACATCTCAATCAATTTACAAATTCGTATCACATAGGACATAAACAAGAAAATTATGTTTCGAAGGAAAATGATGCCAACACAATCCAGTGTGACGGTAACAAGTTATCTCAGTTATCAAGTAATTGCCAAGTCTCACAGAAGATTAATTTAGGATGGTCTGATCCCTTCTCAGTGTGACATTTTTGTTTATCACTTAGAGGATCATATCGTCTTGTTTTGACGAAGATGACAATTCCGAGATGAGAAGACATTCGAATAGAAAAAAGGGATCAAGCTTTTCATTAGTAAGCTTTGAGGACAAAGCTTTTTTTGAGGAGAAAGGCAATGTTATGTATAATATATATAAAAACAATAAAAACAATAAAAACAATATAAATAATAATAGACATAAACAATGATTAATTAACTAATAAGTAGTAGGGAAGAGGCATGTCCCTACAAACATGATCATTCATGAAAGAGTACTTACCTTACTATATATACAGGACCTTCACTCTCAATTGTATCATCATCATTCTTATTCATACATTTTAATATATACTTTTGTATCCTAAATAGAGATCTACATATTCCAAATCTTCTGGAATATTTAACTTGAAAAATGAACTTTATTTATTCTACTCACATATAATTGAAATCACTAATAAAAAATACACTTGAAGTTGAAATAATATTCTTATAAAATATAATTTAACATATGACATAATTTCTCAACATGGTGAGGGGACGAGTTCTCTTTAGGGAATCAAGTTCAAATTCTATAGGAGCAATGTTTAAGACTTAATAATGTTGAGTAAATACCATACAATGACTATGTTAATATAACATGGGGTGCATAGCTCTCGAAAAATAAAAATTAAAACATTTATAATATAAAAGTGACATAATACATCATTTACATTTATAACCAATTACGCATATAATTAAGAAGAAAATTCTCCACGCTCTTGTAAAATTTCCCTCTTCTCCTTACCTATATACCTATGCTTAATTTTAGCAACCCATATGGGTGAGTTGAAGGATCTTTTCAAGATACTTCTAAACTTTCTTTATTGGTATTTTTTTGAAGGGTGTAATTTTTTTACTGGTGTTTTCTTTAGTACCTTAGGAGGTTGATATTATCCCATAAATTATACGAAAATGTTGACGGGAAAGATGCACCACCAACGGTAAAGAGATCTCCCCGTATGAAATTGCAATTAGGCTTCACAATGTTTGGGATAGGAATCCCATCTAGTATTGGACCTGACTGCTATTATGTTTGTGTATTTTTTCTTGGGTTTTGGGTGAAGAGATGTTAATATAAAGCGAGTGTGAAGTATCCGAAGAGTGAGAACAAATCAACCCACAAATGATAAGCTTGAAGCACAAGATGCAAGAATGTAACAACATAACAATAAGACCAAGTACATCTCAAAAGGAGTTAGTTACCTACAACCATCTAATACATACAAAAGTAAAGAGAGAGCACTAGAAACTAATCGCAAATAGTTCATATTAATATCTAGTATAATGTGTGGAATGAGAGAGCAAAGATTCATTAGAAAACGTATATGCCATGAAATAGTTCATCAACATACAACTCATGCGAAAGTAAACATGCACACATAATAGGAGCATCAGATAACCATTACAACCATCATGAAAGTGCACGAGAATATTGCCAAGAGTAGAGAGCTTCTCATTGATAATTTTGAAATCTCATCTACATGTACCACAGGTCCTTCAAAATCCAAAAATGGAAGGCTAAATGCTCATACCATTTCCTAAAATAAGTTTGCTAACCTCACTACAACTGAATCTCCACGATACCAAGAGCTGAATCTCCAAGATACCAAGAGCAAGAAAACTCATAACTACTTATGTGCCAAAAGCCTCAAGTGCTTAAAGCCCTTTGCTGGATGCATGACAATATATTTATACAAATAGTGGGGTGACTCTTCACCTTCCCCATGACTATTCAACTTCCTCATGCCGTATCTTATTCCTAATGACTTTTCATATTCTTTGGCATTTCTCTATTTTCATGAAAAAATAAAATTTACATCATGACAAAGAAATACAATAAGTGGAAATTTATCGTGTGTCTTTAGGGATGATGAATGAGTTCCCAGAAATGTCAAAAGCTCAACAAGACATGAAACTCGTTCCTTCCAATGTTAAAGTCCTCTTTCTTTAGCATGTATCTTGATCTCAGTTGACTTCAGCTCCACCTTAAGCTCTGAAATCCTTTCTTCTTACTGTTTCTCCAATAGATCACGTATACGCCTATCTAACTCATACAGTGACGCCCCTGGCCCCATAGTCATCAACATGAGAAATATCCAAGTGTTCTGAGGGAGTCTTGTCTGCAGAACTCCATTGACCTGGCCTTATGCAAAGATCTCCCTCCACCATTTCAACTGAGGAATTTGTGAACTCACTAGAACCTGATATTTTCCTTTGAGGCTTTGAATTTGATTGTAAAAAATCCAATTGTATGTATTTTAGCTCAGCTTACAATTCTACTTCAATCTCAACCATTCCAGTGACCTGTTGTGTAGGTTCATCAACGATAACACTTATAGCAGATTCATTAGCTTGAAAGGGGGTGCCTACAAATATTCTTTTCTTTCATCAAGTTGTCTTTAAATTCCTGAATCAAGCCTATTGTCTTCTGATTTTTCATATTACTCAATGATGTTAGCGTTCACCTTCTTCCCTTCTACATGCCGAGATGATTTCCTTCTCTTCTACAGATTCAAACTGGAATCCAAAATCAATTCTAGTTTGGTCCCATTAGATTCCATTCCAGTGCTGTTTTGCTTATCAAGTTTTGAGATGGCATCCTTACAATTTGTTGTGGTGTCTAATCCAACTTTTCCATGGCAATCGAATGCGGTCGTATCATAAATGAGTACTGTAGGAGATTCTATATTCTAGTGGTCAGTTCATGTCTCAGATTAAGTTGGGTAAAGAAGGTTTCCCTTTTTCTCACTTGTTTCTGCAACATCCACATGGCCATTCTGCTGTTGGCTTGCCGCTATAGGGATGTGCTGATATCAGATCCGTGAGGTGAGCCATTGGTATTTCATCTTTGGGTTGTTTCTTTGCTGTTTGCGACTCATATCCTGCATAGGAGTCAAGAGAGCCGTTTTCACCTCAAACCAATTTGCTGGCATCACCGGGTTCACGTCATTACTTCCGCGTTGCCGCTGCAAGAGAAACACGGAATAGCCATAGCGAGTTGCTCAACTTAATTCCATTGCCTTCAAACTTTCCTTTGGGAGCTTCTTCTCGACCTTTGGCGCGGGTTTCTTCTCGGCCGCAGAAGATTTCTCTACAACCAGCTTCTTCTCGGTGGGCTTCTTCTCACCTTTGGGAAGCCTATAGAAAGCCCAACTCATGGGTTGAATTCGAGTGGAGGAGTGACCCTTCAATTTCCCTGAGCAACAACAACAACTTTAAGGCCTTTCAAAACCCGAACCGTCCCCAGGATTTTTGACAAGAATGTGAGCAGCCATAATTTATTGCAAAGAGCCAGCGTGAGCCAGCCTGCCAGCAAGAAGCTAGCATGAGCTAGCCAGCGTAAACCAACCAGCCAGCAAGAAGCTAGCATGAGCTAGCCAGCGTGAGCCAAACTGCCAGCATAAGCCAGCCAGCGAGCAAGCCAACATGGATTGCTAAAAGCATGCACCGTGAGTGTTTTTGTTTTTTTTGTAAGTTTGGTAGATCCTTATTTTCTATTTATATATAAACAAATTGAAACCACATACAGTTAATAGGTGGCCTCAACTTGTCCAGTGGGAAACCAACTCTGTTGGCCACTGATGCGTATTGTAAGCCATCCAAAAACGATAAGTTCTCAGTTCTTTCTACCCAAGCAATATATACATAACTATTTAAGAACTATTTTATAGTCTTAGATACCCTAAGCATGCATGTAAAAGAAGGCTAGCCGCTAAAAAACAAAAAACTTGAGCTATCATTGTGCTCAACTATTCTTTTAGGTCTTCCGGTTCTGACTCAACTGTCGCTGGATCTTCAGCTGAATCTCCAGGCGCTGGTGTCATTTCGATAATGCATGGAATGTGTCGCTGGATACGATCCAGTCTAATGTCCTACTTGCAGAGCTGGAACTAGATAGTTTGCAAGTCCTTTTTATAGTCTAGCATGTCTCTAATGATAAAAGCCATCTCCATGGACACTTGTTCCATTGCTTTTCCTACCAATCTTTTCATGAGCCAACACAGATGCAAGGTCTGTTTGAATTGGGATAGTCTCCTTCTGGTGTTCCCAGGATCTGGAATGTGTTCTTTCCATTCCTCCATTTTGTCCTCGGAGTCCTTTTCCATAATTCGGTCCTCCATTTCTTCTATAATTTTACGGATCCCTGCGTCCGTTCCTTCCTTATATGCTTTCGTTGCCTCCCTGATAGTCTCGTCTATGGATCTTCTCCCTTTCCTTTGTTCCGAGGTTCCC
>APFE031351308.1:0-37799 GCA_000404065.3 Pinus taeda
TGTTTTCTTGTACATTTTTCAAACAGATTTGAATGTCTGCAACAATGGCTTTATCAATCATAATTGTATTTTCCATGGCAGAGTGTATTAGAGTATTCAATAATTCTAATACAATACCCATTCTATCCATTTCACAATAATATCACTGCAAAAAATTTGATTTGTATACCACTTTGTCTTCAAAAATATTCAAGTATGTAGGCTCTCAATATACCTTCATATACTGTTGTTTAGTGCAAGAAAAATCTGAGAATGACGGTTCTTATATACTTTAAAGTTTACCAGTAAAACTTTTCTTCTCGTTGGATTTGGTGAGGGCAGAGGCAGTTTGTGAATACAGTATCAATGAAAGGAAATTCTAGCTTCTGGAATTGTGTAGCATCATCAGCACGAATAAATGATTCAATAGCATCGCTGACCAATGAATTTTGCCTCGGGATTAAGCCTTGGTATCAAACTGTTTAAAAAAATGAGAAAATGGCCTGAAAACATGCAATTCCTACAAGAACAAAACCAGTTCAGATACATGGAGCAGATATTTCCAAATGCATGATATATGCCACAAACTTGACTTTAAAGTTGAGCTGTAGGATCCAACACAGTTACAGCTAATCAATAATAAATTAAAATTGTGTATTGCTTCAGGCCAAAGATGCTGCAGAGGTCCCTGATGATTCCGCTACATCATCACTCCTCACTGAAGCAGCACTATAGTCAATCATCTTTCCATGACCATTGCCAGGCAGTGCTCTGCTTAACCTTTTTGACCAAATTTCATAATCTACGGGATATGGAGTACTGCATAGGCTGTTAACATAGTCGGCAAAAGCTTTCAAAAGAGCAGAGACTTCTCCAAGCTGTTGTTGTATGCGCCATTTTGCCCAAGATCTTTCTCTCCGACGCAAGGCAGCTTCTATTGATTCTAGTTGTTGATGAGTTCCACCACTTGTTCTATGTGATAATCTGACAGTCGATAACCCTAGCATTCCATTCCATGAAAGAAATGGAATCTCTTGGAATTTCATAAAATCTACACGATTTAGATCTCTATCCCAACATGAAAGAAGTCGCTGAATATTTGAAGTACTTGCAGTTCATCATAATTTTAATTCACGATAAAGATACAGTTCCAGCAAATATCATCCTCGTCGTTAAAATGAATATGAGTTTCATACACGATAACCCTAGCATTCCATTCCAGGAAAGAAATGAAATCTTTCCAAATTTGATAAAATCTATAAAGTGAAATTCCGCTGCATTATCAAATAAACAAGATCTACTCAAGAAAAGGATCTGGATTAGAATAATTACAAGTTACAGCGACCCTGAGCCACATCTTTTACATTTAGCTTCTTTTGCCGGAAGAAAAATGGCCATAAACTACTGCGAACGAAATAGAATTAAATGAAGTCTTTGGATGTATCAAAAGAAACCTCGAAATGAAAACTGATTTTTTATGTTTGGGAAAACTTCTATCTGCAGGTGGCTTCACCGAGCCAATTCTGAAACCATGTTGCACTTCCAAAAACTTAATAGAATGTGAAAATGCTGCTCTAAATGTTTTCCGTGTTTGGTTGGAGTCAAATAGTCATCCCTTAGTAGAAGCAATCCTGTCAAACGCTGCCATAATTGCTGAACTTATGGAGGTCCTATCAATTTCTGAGAATGAAGAGGTTCTACAAAATACAGTTTATATTTTGGCGGAGCTAGCAGTTAAAAGTGAAATAAATCGGAAGAGAATTCTCAAGGCAGACAGAGACCTTGAAATTATCATGCGCATTCTCAAAAGTAGCGTTTTTCCGCAGGGAGTGGTCCTAGTATATCTTTTGAAGCTTCCAATTCCGCAATTGGATATGCTTGACATGATACCAATGCTCGTTGGAGTTCCAGAAAACTCCTCCGACCTAGAGCACTTAAATCCTACGCATTGCACACCTCAAGAAGCGGCAGTTTCATTACCAGAACAACTTCTTACTGTTTTTGATCATACTAAAAATTTAGAGAATGCAAAGCAAGTCATAGCTCTAGAAGGCATTCCATTTCTTTACGCAGAATCGAATTAGGAAACCTCCATGAGAAGATTACTGCAGCATCTGTTCTCTCCTGCTGCATGCATGCGGATGGAAGATGTAGGCATATGCTGGTGAATGACATAAAAAGGGCTTCTATTGTTCAGCTGTTACACTATAACCAAAGCATATCCAGAACTGTTACAATTGTTTTCCTCACAGAGCTGCTTCGTCTACCAAGGTATGTGACTGCTATCCATATCTCAGCTAGATATATTGGTTTTTCTTAGTATCTTAATTCATTGATGCAATGAGGACACATACCTGCCTGCTCCTCTGACTTTCATGCGGCAAACAATTAAACGACTCATCCAGCGAGTTCCCAAATGCAGTCAGAAATCAGATTTGAAGCTCTTACGCACTGTGGGCTGAAAGACAAGCCAGCGCACATGGGAATTCCTCCCACCTACGAATTTGGACAATCAAAACGGAAAGCGTTTCTGGGTCTTCCCTCAGAGAATTAAATAGCAGACTGGAGTGGCTCCTTCAGAAAATCAATGGTTTTATTCAAACAGACATGGACAGCGAAAGCGTTTCAATCAAAATGAATGACAGAGCTATTCACAAGCGTTTCATGGACAGCGCAAGCGTTTCAAAATGACAGCGCAATTCAGAAATAAGGCAGAGGTCAGAGATGTCAGGCAGCCGCTGATTTCAAGTAGAAAATTCTGAGGACAGAGCGCATGCAAAGGAGCAGCATACTAAAAATACAATTCTGAGGGGCGCCAAGGTTTCCAAGCAAATTTCAGAGCATTAGAATAGGTGCATAATGAAGAGTAAAATGCTCAAGTTCTTACATGCAGTAGAAAGAGCAGAAAAGTCAGTGCGCAGATATTCGACCAATCACCCTTCAAGGGGAATTTTGAGAAACTGACTAAATCCTTTTAGCGTAGGGGATTAAACTGAGGAAACACTTCTGACATGGAGCAGAAATGTCAGGACTAACATGCAAAAAGGCCACAAAACACAACAAGTGGCTCAAATATGAGCAAGGCCAGCAATCGCCTGCTCTGATACCATGTTAAACAGACATGGACAGCGAAAACGATAGGAAAACAATAGGAAAGATAAATCATTCAGTACAATTTTTATTCACAAATGATATACATTTATAGTACATTATGTGACCGTTGGGATTCACATCCCAAGGTCCCTTGGACTACATTTGTCCATTCGGCTTCCACACTAACCCATTGAGGATTAGGTGTCCAACAGATTATGAGGAAACTTTTGCCCCCATAGAAAAATGGGCCACCATCCGGACACTCTTTGCACTAGCAGCTCAGAACGGTTGGAAAGTCCATCAAATGGATGTTAAAACTGCCTTCTTGAATGGAGATCTAAAAGAGAATGTTTTTATGTCCCAGCCTGAAGGATTTGCTGTGAAAGGACATGAACATAAAGTATGCAAACTTGTGAAGTCCTTGTATGGCCTCAAACAAGCACCACGAGCATGGTATGAAAAGCTAACTGAGCATCTTCTGAAACTCAACTTCAATCATTTTGATCTTGATGATGCAACTTTATTTGTCAAAAAAGTTGGCAAAACAGTTGTATATCTTGTGGTATATGTAGATGATCTTTTAATGACACGGAACAATGAAAGTTATATTGCATCCATAAAGAAAGAATTAGAAAAAAGTTTGAAATGACTGATTTGGGCTACGTTCATTACTATCTTGGCATTGAAGTAACCCAACATCCAAAATCCATATTTCTTTCTCAAAAGAAATACATTGGAGATTTGTTAAACAGATTTGGCATGACAGAGTGCAATCCTCTTTCTAATCCAATGGAACAAAACTTAAAGCTCACATCTATTGAAGGAAAGGAATTTGAGGATGCAACAAAGTATAGACAGCTTGTAGGAAGTCTCATCTACCTCACTACTACCAGACTAGACATTTCATTTGCCGTTGGAATCCTCTCCAGGTTTATGTAAAAGCCTTGTGAGGGACATTGGTCTGCTGCAAAAAGAGTTCTAAGGTACTTGAAGGGAACTCAAGACCTTGGAATCAAGTATACACAGGTAGACGACTCCAGCTTGATTGGATACTCTGATTCAGACTTTGATGGAGACAAAGAAACTCGAGTATCTACTTCAGGATATGCCATGAGTCTTGGATCAGGAATTGTCTCTTGGAGATCACGCAAACAATCAGTTCCAGCAGACTCCACAATAGAAGCAGAATACGTGGTAGCAGTTGAAGCAACGAAAGAAATTGTGTGGCTCAGAAAAATTCTTGAAGATTTGCAGGTAAAACAAGTACAATCAACTCCACTCATGATTGACAACAGCTCTGCAATAAAGTTGGTCAAGAACCCAAAGTTCCATGGTCGTACAAAGAACATCAATACTAAATATCATCTGATCCGACATCATGTTGAGGACAAGACAATACATCTCTGTCATTGTTCCACAAATGAGCAAATTGCAGACATCTTCACCAAAGCACTTGGAAGAGAAAAGCTTGAAAGATTCAGAACGATGCTTGGACTCACCAACATCCCTTCAGATTAAGGGGGGGAATGTTGACACCTAATCCTCAGTGATTGGGGAACTGAATGTGAACAGTCATCGAGAAGATGAACTGAACAATAACATTCATGTATATAATAGATAGTTGTCTAAATGAATAAATGCATTAGTTTTCTGGAGTTACTCCTGGCCTGACAAAAACACCAAAAACTTTATAGTGAATCCCAAGAAAAATTTGCATTGAACACCAGAAAAAAATTTCATTGAACCCCAAACATAAAAACACTCCAAAATTTATAGTGAACCCCAAGCATAAAAGCACCACAAAATTTATAGTAAACCACAAAAAAAATTATAGTGAACCCTAAGCACAAAAATACCCCAAAATTTACAGAGAACCCAACCAATATTTTTAGTGTAAGAAAAATTTACGGTGACCCCTAAGCATAAAAGTACAAAAGAGCACAGACTTTCCATGGTTTAAATGTGTTTAAAAACACAAATTTATCATCTAGTAGGAATGAAATGCTACTGGACAACCATTGATGAAGCTACCAAGCCACATAAACCTCATTGCGTCAATGTTGAAGACCTTGAACCCTCGCCATACCTCATTTGTAAACCCATCCATGATTACTTATAGCACAAATCACAAAAGTGTCAAGAAAACAACAAAACATCCATCAACCCAATTGAATTTTCATGAAAAATTCACATGAAAGAGAACTTTCCCTCGAAAAAAGCGACTGGAACATGAAACCTCCATGTCCACTATTGAACTAATTGAAATATAGGGTTGGGCCAAAAGCAGAAAACTATACCTAGTATTGGTGCGCCACAACCACAAAGCATCGAGAAACAAAAAATGAAACCGTGAACCACAATAAGAGAACCCATAAACCCCCCACAAACCACTTCTCTCAACACACAAACCACTCCTCTCAATAAATAAACTAGTCGAGCGCAATTATCGAGCGTCAAGTGACCAACATCAGGGCATCTACTATGTTATCACTCAGAAGTTTTCCCTAGAAGTTATCAAAAGAAGAAATAATCTGAGGTAACCAGAAACCAAATCTTTTAGAGTTAGGTTCTATCCAACCTAAGTCCATGGAGGGCTCTCTCTTTATAATTTAACTTTGTTTCTATTATATTTTAGGTTAGTTCTTAGTGTTCATGAGGATTTTGATTTCGATTGAAAGTTGGGTGGTGGAATTCTTGGAACAGATGGATAGAGCTAGGTCTTCAAGCCATTGGGCTATGGAGTTAATCAAAAGATAGCTTAACTGGACCATATCATTAAAGGGAATGTTCATAGGGCAAGCTAGCAAAGTAAAAGGTAAATATTTAGGTTTCATGGATGAGATGGTTCTAACTAGGTAGAAAGGGCAATGAAGAATCCTTAAACCGGGATCAAAATGAAAGAAAATAGGTGATCATGAACAAAGGGAAATTAAGAATCCTTTGTTATAGAACATGGGGAGAAACTACGGAAGTAAGGGAGCATTTAAGAATTCCCTAACTAAGATAGTGTAGAAGAAAAAATTAAGAATGTAAACAATCAAGGCAAAGTGCATTAAAGCAAGTTCTGAAATATCATTCCTAGTTTACCATTCATATTTCATAAAAACACATATGACTATTAAGAAACGTAAGGAAAAAACAATAGTACACATGAGAGAATACTTATTTTATTTTCGCTTTACACAAGAATCCTAAAAAATATCTTAGCTTTATTCCATGATACAGCAAGCCAATCCAGTTTTGATAAAATAGCACTTTGATTTTAGATAAAAGTCTACAGAAATGTCTTTGAATCCACACGAAATACTTCGAAATGGGAAGTATTTATACAAAAAATGTTACCAAATATCTCATAACAATTTGAGATTTAATTAACGAAATAAAAAATATGTTCAAGCATGAAGATAGAGACAGATGGAAAACTACATCATTCCCTCTTATTGTGGTAGTATTGGCTGTTGTAGTTGAATTTGAGCCCTTTAGGCTGGCTGATATTTGTACATTGGAATCGTCTTTGTCTTTAATCTTTTACTGATACTCTTTAACTTGCTACTCTTTGACCCTGTTCACCTGTTTCATCTGGCTACCATTCAGATTTACTATGGTAACTTATAGTAAATATATTATTTTTCCCACCATTCATCCTCAAGTAACTTTACTTTGAGCATTCTTCTATAGATCTCGTATGCCTCTGTGTATTTTTCAAAATTAGGATTGGTGACAAAAAGATGTTTCACCTCATGCTCTAGGAAAAATAGATTCTCTAAAGTATCATACAATACTTTCCCCATTGGCAAGGCTTTGATACCTGAAGTGCTTTCCTGTTCCTTGGCCAACTTCCTTAATCTATCAATATAGTCCAATTGGGTCATAAGTTTATCATGGATGGCCATAAGACTAGGAAGGCCTTTATCCCTCAAAATTTGAAACTTGGCCATGAATCTGTCAATTCCCACCTACATGTTATGCCATTTTTCCTCTAGGTTAACCATAAGGTTTATTTTGGAAAGAACCTTTTTGACTTCTATGATGGCTTCAGTTCTATCCTCTACTCCAAGCTCATTAAGCTCATGTCTGTTCTTTTTATCAAAAAGTGGATGAGTCGATTAGCATCCTCAAGCTGGTCACCTAAGTCTTCCTTTACCTTTTGAATTGATTCAGTGGCCACTTTTACCAATTCAATTTGCTCAAATATTAGTTGAATTGATGACCACATATCATTGACATAGTCAATGATATTGGCCCAGAGCATCTCCTTTGTCTGTCCTAGTGGTTTTTGCAAAGTTAAATCATTTTCTAATACATTGATATTTTCGCCCATCCTTAGGACTTTCTGTGTTTCTTCTCTCTACTGTATTTGGGCAAGCTTATAGTCAGTTTCTAAGCTTTCCACTTTCTCCTTAAGCCTTTTAAGTTCTATTGCTGGGACTGACATATCGTCCATGGATTTTACTAGCTCTACTGTCTTTTTTGTTGAAGCACCTGCTGTTGTAGAATCAATAGTAATAAGCAATGTTGTGGTAGGTGGAGCTGTGGGTGCTAGTGATGCTGCCAATGTTGAAGGAACTGTTGTAGAAACAGTGGGAATGGCAGTCCTAGAAGTGGTGGCCAAGTCAATTTGTTTGGACTGAATCAATATCTCTAGCTCCTTCTCTGTTTCTTTCAACTGGTCATTCAGCTTTAGGACCAACTCCATAAGCCCTTCTTGTCCTTTTTGGGTCTTTTGGAGTTCCATTGTTTGTTGATGATGTAATGGTGGAATCTTGAGTTGCTTCTTTAAAGCAACTATGTCATCATTCTTCTTCTTTATTAGTCTTCTAGTGCCCTTTATATGTTTGGGATCGTGTCCCAACTCAATGATTAAGTCCTATAAGGACTTTATTCTGGTGTCTTTTGCCTGTGAAGAAGCCTTCTCCAATTGGAACTGAGCTTATATATTATTTAGGGAATTTTGCAATTGATGAGTTGTGATGGCTTTCCCTGTCAAGGTGGAGTAGATCATCTCCCCTGTCTACTTGTGCAACTCAAACTGGTCAACAGGATGTATGTCCTTTGCCAATACATCGAAATCTATCTTTTTGAAGTCTGCTACTCTTCTTGGTTACTAAGTAGTAGGTTTCACAAATGTCATCTAGATTTTACCTTCTTTCACATCATAGGCTAACATAAGCCCTATATGATTTGTAGGTGCCATCTTTAAGTACTATGCATAAGTCTGGGATTTTAGCCTCTCATTCCTAGCTTTTATATCCTTGTACCTTTTTCTAATGTCTTGATCCCTATCAGCTGGCATCCTAAATGAGGACACTTCAACACTCTGATGTCTTTCCAACATTTGAGTATCTGATGTGGAAGGTTCTAGTGTGCCCCCAAACGGAGTGGAAGGCCTACTTCTTTCTCTGTCTATGCTAGTGACCTCAACTATTTCTTCTATGAATTCCTGTTCAGAGACAAGATTTAACCTTTGCCTTTTGACCAGGCTGGTCTTTGCATATGTCTATGTGGTTGCATTTCCTGAAGTAGTGGCCTCTTCCCTATTTCTTTTGAGGCTTTTGACCTCATTTAGAGGAGTTTGCAAGTTAGGGGGAGTACTCATAATGGTCTCTAGTATATGTGTTTGATTTAATTCCTCTGATAGGCCTAGCTATTTTGACTCTTCTTGCACCTGGGTTTCTTCTTCTATATGAGATTCACTTTGTGCCTATGATTCTCCTTGTGGTTGTGATTCTTCTTGGACTTGATATTCTTCTTGGACCTGAGATTGTCTTGGCACCTACATGAAAGAACCTTCATCAAGCCTTTTCTCTAGATCAATTAGAGAATTTTCAACTACAACTTCAGTGCTATCCTTGTCCACTAAAGTATTCTCCACCCAGTCCAAATGGTTTGCATATTTCTCTATCTCAGGGATTCGGTGGTGAATGTAGGGAGCCATCTTGTTTCTCTATCTTCTGTTGCAAATGAAGTCCAAGGGATCATATCTCCACATGAAGCTCTGTTTTAGGTTAAGTCTCTGAAGGATTTGCTCTGCTTATTTTCCATCTTCTCTGTTATTACACACAAAGGGACCTAGTTGATCTTTGACTCTAAGTTGGGCCTTCATTTTGGATTTAACAAAATGCACCTCATCTGAGTTGATTATTTTCCTGTAGTATTCCAGAGAAAATAACCTCATTGGGAGGTATCTGGGCAATATATATGGGGTTAAATCATAGCCATAGATCCTAATTCAGTGTGATTTTGGTACGAGTACAAATCTCCCACTTTGTGTTGTTTTGAAAGCTGTAGGATCCTTCTGATATTTGAACTAATTCTTGGAGGAGGAATTCCTAGCAGCATGGTCATTACAGGATGTACAAAAATATTAATGAAGTTTGTGTATGGATATGGTGAATCACACTTATGGATCAAAGGAGTCTAGAAAATTATGACCTAGGATGACCTTTGGTATCAAGCTTTTGGAGAGTGAAGGGGAACTTGTCAGCTTAGTAATACAGAAAAAGATGGTACAAAACTGAAGAATACTTGAATACTCTTTCATTACTCATTCTCAGAAATTGTTCATGGATCCTATCAGCTATGTACTTGGCATAACCATACATGATAGCAGGGGGCTGTCCTGGAGTGAAAACGGATATGAAGGCTAAGATGATTTCATTTATGTATTCACTAGTAGTATAGCCTAAGATGCTAGATATCATTGCTACAATGTCCTCACCAAATTGAGAAAAATATGCTATATATATATGGGGAAGGATATTTTGGGATATGTTTTTCTTCTACAATAAAAGTTTGGAACATTTCAGCAAGATTTGCAGTGGTTAGCTTGGGGAATCTATCTGGTGGGTCTACAATTGAAATAGGGGTTAAGTTTTGCCCTAGCTGTAATTGCAGCATTTCATTGATTGACTCGACATTGATGGTGAAGAGTATGGCTTGGTCAGGGGACATCACTGCTCTTTGACTGGGGATGTATTTTGCATAGCAATAATGGACAATCTCTGGAAAGATATGCACCTCAGGGAATTGACACTTGGGAAAATTAGACTCCCAAAGACCTATTTTGTCAACATGGTTTAGGTATTGTTCTCTATATCGGCAGTATAATTTGAGTGGGGATTCATGACAGAGGTGTCCTTGATTTGAAAATCTTTATCAGCAAGGGGAAGGTAGTCCAGGTCTAGGTGAGGAGTGGTAATTGGTATGACATCAATGGCAATTGGGGCAACCATTCTTAGTTCTTGTGGATTTAAGAATGGGGAAGGTAATTTTCAGTCTTTGAGGTAATATAGGTTCAATTCTAGGTGGGTTTTATGTTACTAAAGTTCTCTTTAATTTCAATTAAGAAAACTTAGAGAATGGTTTGGAAATTGACAAGGTTTTCAATAGACTCTAGCTTAAATACCTGGAATTTGAGGAAACTGGGTCTGAACTAGGTGAACTAGCAGCTGTGAACAGTTCAAAACGCTTTAAGTAGGCTGGAAGGTAATCTGGAAGCTTTGTAGCATCTTCACTGGTGCAATTGTACGTGGGTTGACAGTTTGGACATTCACAGATGTGTGCATGGAATTTTTCATTTGGAAAAATGATAAAATCAATTATTTGGGGCTTTTTTGGATTTATGCGCGAAATGTCAATTTGGCAAGTACAGGTGTACAATGACCATTTGTCACGTAGTGGAGTGAATAGTGGCAGTTTGTCGTGTAGTGGGATAGCGATAAGTGGTTTACTTCACACAGCTTTTGGGCGCTCGGCGATATTGGGGGTAGGCCACACAATTCCATTCATCGCGTGCCACGTCACCTCGAGGGCCCAGTGAAAAACAGTTCATTTCGGGTGGGTATCATTCGAATTTCAGGCCATTTCGAAATCATCATGGGATGTCAAATGAGGAGGGGATAGATCATGTGGTGGTCAGCTGTAGGAGTTGCATGGAAGGAAATGGGGGTGCCTGACGGGCATTTAAACACGGCGCTTTTATCTTAATGAGGGGTTTAGATGGGGATTAAAGTATCGGGTGGGATATGATTGGTGGATGGTTTGAATTTAATTAATCACAGATAGATTAATTATGTCAATTAGTCGGGGTTGGATAAGGTAAAGTTTATATTTCAAACTTTGGGGTAGGGATATTAATATTTAAAGGGATTTAATAAAATATATGGGAAAAAGGGGGTTTTTTCAGGAATTAATAAATATAAATAAAATCATAAGTTAATATGAAAAATGTGGAAAATGGATTGCGCTAAGAATAATGTGTTTTCGTAATTCATTTCTTTTTACATATGAACATTATAACTTAGGCTAAGTGTATTTTTGTGGGTTTTCATAAAAAAGGGGTATTCATGGGGGTGATTGCTTTTCCTTAGGAAAAATACAGTTTTAACCTTATGAAAAGGGATTTTTTAGGGAAAATGAATGAACTGAAGGGGGGTAAATGTTTATGAGGAGATTTTAGTACTTATGATCTATAAGTCGTTGGGCCGAGGGTTCAGTCCCTCCAGAAGTCAGAGAAATGCTCTGAGCCCCTTTGACTTAAGATTTTGGGTACATAAAACTTATTGTGGGAAATTAGTTAAGTAAAGGGTGAAATGAGTGAGGGGAAATTAATTAATATGACTTTGTGAACTTTATTCCAGTCCAATTTCTCTTTCATACTTACAACTTTCATGATGAGGGTGATAAATATTCTTTTGTTTAACAATCATCATAATTCTGCAACCTTTCTTATACTTTAAGCTATAAAACCCTTATCAAACATTCTTTATTTTTCTTTACAATAGTAAACTAACTAAATCTAACCTTATTACATTGAAGGGCTCAATTTAAATAGTTGAGCTCCTTTTATTTACTCTACCTATCTACTTATCTGCCAAGATTACACTGTTTGGTCAGATTTTATTCTTTATCTATAGACATGAAATTTAAAAATGAAATAACCAAGTTTAAACATTTTGACTATCATGGATTGTTGCAAAAATTACAAACTACACAGGATCATTTATTTTGCATAAAAAGTAAATAGTAGTGGCATTTTGACTTGCACACTTTCATGGTCTTTTCTTTTCTTGGGTTCATATTTTTCATCCTTTTTTGACCTTTTTATTCTTTTTGTCCTTTGATTTTTCTTTTAGGAAATACCCTCTTTACATTTTTTTTAATTATTTGAATATGGAAAACATTTGAAAAAATCAAAGGCATGTACATATTACAGGTTTAATCTCATCCATTCAGAAATTATGACTCCTATTGGTATCAGAACCTAACAGTGGCTCCTCTTGGGCATGGCATGTTTTGGTGAAATGTCAAGAACTTGTAGATCAATGGCCTTCTGAATTGCTGTGATTTTCTCCTGCAACTTTTTTTTCCCTTTCACTTTTCTGCCTTATTGCTACTTATGATAGTAAAACTTTTGAATCATAGGGCTTTAACTTCAAAAATTACTATTCAATCCACTCTAAACTTTCAAACATGGAATATGTACAAATGATTAGTAGAATCAGTAACTAGGTTCAATGTAGTGTTTGAGCATTCAACCATCAACTGGTCCTCCTTCTACTTCTATGCCATCCATTTCTCTAAGGAAGACAACATTATTACCTCTGAATGCATAGACGATATATGGGCCTTTCCATAGGAAATAAAATTTCCCATGTTTACCTTTATCCTCTCTTCTTGAGTCCCATTTCAAATATTTGTCTCCTAGGTAAAAATATTCTATCATAGTCCTTTTGTCAAAAGCCTTCTTGATCCTTTCCTACACAACTTGAGATCTGATGTACACTTCTTCTCTGGTCTATTGCAAGTGAATAGCTTGGTTGATTCTCCTTTGGATTTCATTTGGTTCAACCTTCAACTCTTGGAGCAACTTCATCAGTGGTGTTCCTAAGGAAGATGGGAAAACAACTTCCATTCCATAAACTAATTGATAAGGACTAGTACCAATGGATTTCTTTTGTGGTTAGCCTATCTGCCCATAAGGCATTCACTAGCTTCTTGTTCCATGTTTTCTTGTTGTCTTCTAATAGTTTTTTGATGATGTTTACCAAACTTTTATTTGAGGACTCTTCTAGTCCATTTCCTTGGGGTTAATAAGTTGTTGAATAGCCCAATGTTATATTGTACTTATTACAACAATCAATCATTCTCTTAGATTTGAAGGTTGTTGTATTATCAGTGATGATCTTGGTTGGGCACCCAAATCTAGATAGGATGTTGGATTCAAGGAAGGTTATTATAGCAATGTCAGTGGCTTGCCTTGATGGTATGGCCTCTATCCATTTCATAAAGTAATATGTAGTAGTGAGAATCCATTTTTGTTTGGTAGAGGAAAGTGGGTGGATTTCGCCAATGAAGTCAAGACCCCATTGTTGGAAAGGTGCTTCAACAGATATTGGTTTTAGAGGGAGGGGAAAAAGCTTTTCCTTTCCTTCAAAAATTTGGCATTCATGACATGAGGTTACAAATTTCTTTACATCAGAAAACAATGTGGGCCAATAGAAAATGGCTCTAAGAATCTTGTCAGCAGTGGTTTTCCAGTAAAGATGTCCTCCATAGTCACTTGCATGAAACTCCTCTAACACCTTGTCAGATTATTATTTTATTAAACGGTTAAGAATAATACCTTCATGATTCCTCCAAAACAAACCATTGTTAATTGTGCAAAATTTTATAGATTTCATTTTTAAAAACATGCTTTTGGTCCTGGATAATTCATGAGGATCTTGTAAATTTTCTAAAACAAATATGATGTTAGCATACCATGGTGATGCAATAAGGTCCTGGCTTATTGGTGGAGTTGCCATCTCCTCTCCATTATCCATTTCTGCAATAAAATTTATGTCTAAGGCCTGATAGTTCGATTTAGCCATGAGCTTGGCTAACCTTGGCCTTTTATTAACTTTGTTGGCTTGATTTCTAGGTCATATTCTAATATAGTAGCAATACATTGCCCTCTCTTTCCATCTGGACCATCCTAAGTTAGGATATCCTTGACTACTATATTGGGGACATAGGCTATTACATGAGAATATAAAATGTAAACTCTAAAACCATTGATAGCTTTGACTAAAGAAAAATCTTTGTTTTCCATTATATTGTATTTTAAAGGGGCATCTCTCAGGGCTTTGCTAAAAAAGGCAATGGTTTGTTCATAACCCTCATCATTTTTCTACAGTAGAATTGCAGCAATTGTGTGTTCTGAGGCAAAATAAAATATAATGAAATCCTTATCAAACTTTGGATTGATCAAAACTGGTGTTTTTGTTAAGGCTGGCTTGATATCTTCAAAGGACTTCTTAGCTTCAATTTTTCATTTTATGATCGTATCTTTCTTCAACATGTTATTGAATGATATAATTAGTTCTACTAAGTTAGAAATAAATCTCATAAGAAAGTTTATTTTTCCTAAAAAGGCTTGTAATTCCCTATTGCTCCTAGGATGTTGTATCAGTAAGATGGCTTCAATTCTTGTAGGGTCTATTCAGATACCATATTTAGAGAGTATGTGGCTTAGCAATTTACCCTCTTCTAACCCAAATAAATATTTTTTAGGATTCAAAGAAATTCCATACTTCCTACATTTGATGAAAACCTGCCTTAGATTATTTAAGTGTTGTTTATCAGATTTTGGGAGTACAGTGATATCATCTAAGTATATTACTAGGAAGTCATGAATTTCCTTAGCAAAATCTATGTCCATAGCTCTTTGAAAGGTGGCCCCTGCATTCTTTAATCCAAAAGGCATCTTCACATACATGAATTTTCCCCAAGGAGTAGTGAATGCATTTTTTTCTTGGTCATCTTAGTGAACTAAAATTTGATTGTAACTAGAAAACCCATCCAATAATGAGATTTTGGTTTACCCTACAACCCTTTGTAATATATGATCCATTTTAGGGAGAGGGTAATTGTCTTTGAGTGAAAATTTATTAAGATTCCCGAGATCGACACACAGTCTAATCTCACTAGTCTTTTTCCTTGTGGGCAACAAATTTGAAACCCAATCAAAGAATATAATTGGTGATAGTATCTTGGCTTCATACATTCTTCTGATTTCCTTTTCAATATAAGGCAATATAATAGGATTAATCCTCCTAAGCTTCTGTCTAAAAGGTTTCTGGTTTTCTTTTATGGGGATGGTGTGTTGTATTATGATGGTGTCATAGGACTTGAGGCCCTCATAACTCCAAGCAAAGACATCTTGGAATTCCTTTAGCATTTCAATGTATTTCACTTTCTGAGTAGGAGGTAAGGACTTGTAAAGTTCTATCAATTTTGGATTTTCCTCAGTACCTATGTTACAATCCTTTATATCATATTTTAAGGGTTCCATATTCAGTTTTCTAGGGACATCATTCGAATCAAAAAGGTATTCCAAAGGAGTTAATCCTTTGGGAAAAAAGTTGTCTTTGAGATTAATGATTTTCGTATCTTCATTAATTATCTGTTCAATTTCAACTTGCTTTAGGTTTTGTACATTTGATTCTATAAATTTAGTGGGATGGAATCTATCTATTTCTTCATCTTCTAATTTGTTAATTTCTATTTTATCTTTAAAATCAAGATCTAATGTTATGTCAGTATCTATGTTGCTATTTACAAATTCCTCCTCTAAGGTTAAAAAATTGTCTATATGTTGGTCATTAGTGAATACTGCCAGTTTTTCAAGTTATCTGGGATAGCAGGTCTGTGCCTAACCTCAACAATGTACTGATGGTTAGGCTGGAATGGTAACTTATAAGTGATGGCAAACATTGATAAACTATGAGCCTGCATATTATGTTTCGTTGGAATGACTGCAAGCTTAGTTTCCAGAAAAGTGTTCAATATTTCTACACTGTTCCTCTATAAAAACTTAATCTAGGGTCTTTGGTCATATATACAACATTAATTTGTTTTATAACCAACTCAAAATATCCCATAATAGACACTCTTATGGCTCCTAACTTTCTAACCAATTTTAGACCTAAAAGAAGTGCTTCATATTCAGCCATGTTGTTAGTGCATTTGAAATTCAGTCTGTAAGCATGGCCTTCTGAGTAATCATTTTCTAAATTGTAAATCCACACTCCTGCTCTTGCTCCTAACTTGTTCACTGATCCATCAAATTCAAGATGCCATAATATTTCATGGTCATAATTCTTATTGTCTAGGGGACAAATTTTTCATTGATTAAGGTATCTTGGTCATATTTTTCATCTAAAAGCTCTTGAGTTTGGACAATTTCATTTTGAACTGTAACTGCAATTTCTTTTGGTTCTAATATAATGTTGTTTGAAGTAATTTCTTGTGTTTATTCAGAATTGTACAAAATAAACGAATCGATGTCAGAGTGCATGGAATATATAGGAAAGTTTTGAGGCCTAGCCTCGCTACTCACTACATATTTCATTAGGGTCTCCCTGTACAATTTTTTAGGATGTACAAAGGCTGAAATTGTGGCATATGAAATGTCAAGTTGCAAATATCATTGGAGTTTAGCCCCCCATGATGTAGACAATAGCATGCCATATTTAGGTGGTATATTGGCAACAATTATGTCCATGAGAATTGTCTTAGTAGGATATTGTACTAAGGAAACACACACGCCTTTAATTAGCCCTAGGCACTTTACTTGACTTGAATCAAATGAAAACAGGTCCTTGTAAGGCCTAGTGATGTCCAAGTTCAATTTTTCCATAATAGATTTAGGCATTAAATTATGTGAAGCCCTAAAATCTAACATTGCATTGTGTAAGATCTTATCATGAATGTTAAGGCTAATATAAAAGGGTGGTATCCCTCCTTCTAATCGTTTTCCATTAACATCAGGACCAAATATAAGCTCAGGCTGATCATCAAACATGTTAACGGAGTCTTCATTCTCAACGAAGTTTAAGGATTTTCTTATCTGAGACTTGTAAGTTTCATTTTTAATCAACTCTGTTAAGGGGACTGAAATTTTTAGCTTAGCCACCTCTGCTCCTAAATTGAAAGGCAATAGGGTTCTCTTTATTTGAGGATTTCTAATTTTCATGGCAGGATTTGGAGTAGGTTGCTCTTCTTTTTCTGCATTTGAAGTCTTTTTCTATGGATTTTCTAATATGATGTTTGGAAATTCCTCCACTATGTCCTTGGAGGGGATTGAAGTGGATGGTTGATCATCAGGGGGTTGGTCATCGGTTATATCTACAATGGTGGGACCAAAAGGATTCTGATTTGGTCTATAGAGGATTTGGAGAGTTTTAGTTAGTGGAACTGTTTTGATTTTCTTAGGTTGATTTGGTACTATTTTCTTGTTTTTGTCAGGAGTATCAGTGTTCATTTTACTCCTCAAGTTGTACTGTTTGTGCACTTCGAAGATGGCAGAATCATATCCTTGCCTGTAATCGAATGATTCTCCCGTTTGGGTCTCAATTGCTGAAGCATATGCAATTCCTGATCATCTTGGGTCAAAAAGACAGTTTCTTGATCATCTAATCCCATTAAGTTAATTTTTTTGTCTTGTTCTGGGTTTCCTGAATGGGAAGTTTCTGCATAGTTTTCTTGAAAATGATGCCTAATATTCTGATCAGGCCCATTTTTTTGAGTATTTTTATTTTGATTCTTTCTACAGTTTTGATTTCTCACTAGATGTGTCTATTGATTATCCCAGTGAGGCTTCCTTTCAATGTTCTCTATCCTATCCATCAATTTTTACATTCCTTTGGCTAGGGCATCTATTTTTAGGTCAGAGGATGAGGCTTCATCTTCCAAGGGTCTTCTCCATTCACTCCTAATCCTAGCTCTTTTTGCTAGCAAATTAGCTTCTACACTAACTGCTACACTCTGCATGTATTCTAAAGTTGGAGGATTTCTCTCTCTAAGTTGGAATGCCATATTAGTATCAAATCCATCAAGAAACTTTATTAGAGCTAAACCAGGTGGGGGTCTCAGATTGAAAGGTATTTCATTATATATATTGTTGAATCTAATACAGTAATCATGGAATATTTAATTTGGTACTCTCTTGATGTTTTCATATTCTGAAAGAATCTGCAGAGGGTTCTTTTTCTTTGCCCATCTATTTAAAAATTGTTGATAAAATACTTCTAAAGTTTCTATGCTATTAGCAAGTAAAGATCTAAACCATGTTCTTACATCACCAACTAGAGTCTGAGCAAACAGTCTCATTTGGACATCCCTGATATCAAGTTCATGTAATTCAAAGAAATCTTTCATTTTGTTTGTGTGTTGTTGTGCTGTGTAAGTTCCTATGTCATCAAATTGGACAATTTTCTTCTGGTAATCTTGTGGCATGGCACCACATGGAGCAGATAACACTAGAGTAGCATATCTATTTACCATGGCTCTAAGTTGGGAAGGACTAAGAAGTGGGGTTTCGGTACCAAGAGATGATACAATGGGTAATGGAGAACTAGGAGTAATGGGTGACTGATGTGTAATGGTAGGTTTGTGGGGAAATGAAGGTATAAATGGAGGTGAGGAATGAACTTCAGAGGTGGAAGGGAATAATGGTGAACCAAAGGGAGTTGAAATTGTTTTAGAAAGGTCAGGCATCTTAACAGTAGTAAGGGATGACTGATGGGAATTTAGAATATACTAATCAATTGAAAAGTTTTCCTTTTGGACTTCAAGTTATGCAATAAAATCTGGATCTAGAACTATCTCATCAAGTTCACTTTCAGACCTGGTTCTAAATAGGAAAAGGTCGAATGACGCATCAAAGAGAAAGTCTTCTAAAAAAACTACTCATCAGGGCATGAATATGCTTTGATTGAAGGTGTAGGGCTGACTAAACTTTCTTGCCTTCTGGATCTTCTCGAAATCAGGTTGGGATTATCGACTACTTAGGGAGGATTTGGATCTAGGTTGGCCCTAGTATAGTGAGTTCTCCTTGAAGCCAAAATTTGGAATTTTTCTAATTACTTTATTTTTATAATTTTTTTATAAATAACTTATAATAAACCGTTCAAGAGGCTTGAAATAAAGATTTGAAATTTCTCAAAGGTTTAGTAAGAGTGAGGGTTTGAGTCCCCAGCACAGTCACCACTATGTCATCACTCAGAAGTGTTCCCTAGAAGTTATCAAAAGAAGGAATAATCCGAGGTAACCAAAAACCAAATCTTTTAGACTCAGGTTCTAGCCAACCTAAGTCTAGAGAGGGCTCTCTCTTTATAATTTAACTTTGTCTCTATTAGATATAGGCTAGTTCTTAGTGTTCATGAGGATTTTGATTTTGATTGAAAGTTGGGTGGTGGAATTCTTGGAACAGATGGATAGAGCTAGGTATTCAATCCATTAGGCTATGGAGTCAATCAAAAGATAGCTTAACTGGACCAGATCATTAAAGGGAATGTTCACAGGGAAATCTAGCAAAGAAAAAGGCAAATCTTCAGGTTTGATGGATGAGATGGTTCTAACCAGGGTGAAAGGGCAATGAAGAATCCTTAAACGAGGATTAGAATGAAAGAAAACACATGATCATGAACACAGGGAAATTAAGAATCCTTTGTTATAGACCATGGGGAGAAACTACAGAAGTAGCAGAGAATTTAAGAATTTCCTAAGTAAGATAGTTTAGCAGAAAACATTAAGAATGTAAACAATCAACACACTGTGTATTAAAGCAAGTTTTGAAATCATTCCTAGTTTACCATTCATATTTCATAGAAACACATATGATTATTAAGAAACATAAGGAAAAACAATAATACACATGAGAGAATACTTATTTGATTTTCGCTTTACACAAGAATCCCGAAAAATATCTGAGCTTTATTCCGTGCTCGAGCAAGCCAATCCAATTTTGATACAATAGCACTTTGATTTTAGATAAAAGTCTACAAAAATGTCTTTGAATCCACACCAAATACTTTTAAATGGGAAGTATTTATACAAAACATATTACAAAATATCTCATAACATTTTGAGATTTAATTAAGGAAATAAAAATATCTTCAAGCATGAAGATAGAGACAGATGGAAAACTGCATCATGTTGTCCCTCTTATTGTGGTAGCATTGGCTGTTGCAGTTGAATTTGAGCCCTTTAGACTGGATGATATTTGTACGCTAGAATCATCTTTTCCTTTAATCTTTTACTGATACTCTTTAACCTGTTACTCTTTGACACTGTTCACTTGTTTCATCTGGCTGCCATTCAGATTTATTGTGGTAACTTATAGTAAATCTATCATTTTTCCCACCATTCATCCTTAGGTAACTTTACTTTGAGAATTATTCTATAGATCCCATCTTCCTCTGTGTATTTGGAAAAATTAGGCTTGGTGACAAACATATGTTTCACCTCCTGCTCTAGGAAAAATAGATTCTCTAAAGTATCATACAATACTTTCCCTATTGGCAAGGCTTTGATACCTGAAGTGCTTGCATGTTCCTTGGCCAACGTCCTTAATTTGTCAACGTAGTCCAATTGGGTCATAATTTTATCGTGGATGACCATAGGACTAGGAAGGCGTTTATCCCTCAAAATTTGAAACTTGGCCATGAATCTGTCAATTCCCACCTACATGTTATGGCATTTTTCCTCTAGGTTAACCATAAGGTTTCTTTTGGAAAGAGCCTTTTTTATTTCTATGATGGCTTGATTTCTATCTTCTACTCCAAGCTCATTAAGCTCACATCTATTCTTATTGTTCAAAATGTGGATGAGTCGATTAGCATCCTCAGGTTGGTCTCCTAAGTCTTCCTTTACCTTTTGAATTTTTGCAGTGGCCACTTTTACCAATTCAGTTTGCTCAAATATTAGTTGAATTGATGGCCAAATATCATTGACAGAGTCAATGATATTGGCCCAGAGCATCTCCTTGGTTTGTCCTAGTGGTTTTTGCAGAATTAAATCTTTTTCTAATACCTTGATCTATTCACCCATCCTTGGGCTTTCTGTGTTTCTTCTCTCTACTGTATTTGGGCAAGCTTATAGTCAGTTTCTAAGCTTGTCACTTTATCCTTAAGCCTTTTAAGTTATGTTGCCTGTATTGACATATACTCCATGGCTTTTACTAGCTTTGTTGTCTTTTCTATTGAAGCACCTGCTATTGTAGATTTAGTAGTAATAGGCAGTGTTGTGGTAGGTGGAGCTGTGGGTGCTAGTGATGCTGCCAATGTTGAAGGAATTGTAGTACAAACAGTGGGAATGGCAGTCCTAGAAGTGGTGGCCAAGTCACTTTGTTTGGACTAAATCAATATGTCTAGCTCCTTCTCTGTATCTTTCAACTGGTCATTCGGCTTTAGGACCAAGTCCATAAGCTCTTCTTGTCCTTTTTGGGTCTCTAGAAATTTTTTTGTTTGTGGATGATGTAATGGTGGAACCTTGAGTTGCTTCTTTAAAGCATATATGTCATCATTCTTCTTCTTTATCAGTCTTTCAGTGGCCTTTACGTCTTTGGGATCATGTCCCAACTCAATGATTAAGTCCTCTAAGGACTTGATTCTCCAAATGGAACTGATTTGATATGTTATTTAGCAAATTTTTCAATTGATGAGCTGCAATGGCTTTCCCTGTCAAGGTGCAGTGGATCATCTCCCTTGTTTACTTGTGCAACTCAATCTGGTCAATAGGATGTATGTCCTTTGCTAGTACTTCGAAATCTATCTTTTTGACATCTACTGTTGTTCTTGGTTGCTGAATAGTAGGTTTCACAAATGTCATTTGCATTTTACCTTCTTTCACATCATAGGCTGACATAAGCCTTGTCTGATTTGTAGGTGCCATCTTTAAGTATTGTGCATAAATCTAGGATTTTAGCCTCTCATTCCTGGGTTTTATATCCTTGTACCTTTCTATGATGTCTTGGTCCCTATCAGCTGGCATCCTAAATGAGGACACTTCAACACTCTGTTGGCTTTCAAACATCTGAGTATTTTATGTGGAAGGTTCTAGTGTGCCCACAAAAGGAGTGGCAGGTCTGCTTCTTTCTCTTTTTATGCTAGTGACCTCGACTGTTTCTTCTATGAATTCATATTCAGAGACAAGATTTAACCTTTTCCTTTTGACCTAGAGGAGTTTTCAAGTTAGGGTGATTACTCATAATGGTCTCTAATATACCTGTTTGATTCAATTCCACTGATAGGCTTCATCATTCTAACTCTTCTTGCACCTAGGATTCTTCTTCTATATGAGATTCACTTTGTGCCTGTGATTCTCCTTGTGCCTATGATTCTTCTTAGACTTGAGATTCTTCTTGGACCTGAGATTTTCCTAGCACCTGCAAGAAAGAACCTTCATCAAGCCTTTTCTCTAGATCACTTAGAGCATTTTCAACTACAACTTCAGTGCTATCCCTATCCACTAAAGTATTCTCCACCCATTCCAATTGGTTTGGATATTTCTCAATCTCAGGGATTCGGTGGTGAATGTAGGGAGCCATCTTGTTTTTCTATCTTCTATTGCAGATGAAGTCAAGGGGATTATATCTCCACATGAATCTATGTTTTAGGTTAAGTCTCTGAAGGATTTTCTTTGCTTCTTTTCCAGCTTCTCGGCTATTACACACAAAGGGGCCTAGTTGATCTTAGATTCCGGGTTGGGCCTTCTTTTTAGCTTTAACAAAATGCACCTCATCTGAGTTGATTATCTGCTTGTAGTACTCCAGAGAAAATAACCTCATTGGAAGGTATCTGGGCAGTTTATATGGGTCCAACTCACAGCCATAAATCCTAATTTCAATGTGATTTTGGTACAAGTATCAATCTCCCACTTTGTGTTGTTTTGAGAGTTGTAGGATCCTCCTGCTATCTGAACTGATTCTTAGAGGAGGACTTCCTAGCAGCATGGTCATTACAGGATGTACAAAAAGATCAATGAAGTATGTGTATGGATATGGTGCATCATACTTATGGATCAAAGGAATTCAGAAAATTACTAACCTAGGATGACCTTTGGTATCAAGATTTTGGAGAGTGAAGGGGAACTTGTCAACTTGGTAATACAGAAAAGAAGGGTACAAAACTGAAGAATACTTGAAAACTCTTTCATTACTCATTCTTAGAAATTGTTCATGCACCCTATCAACTATGTACTTGGCATAATCATACATGACCGCGGGGGGTGGTCCTGGAGTGAAAATGGACATGAAGGCTAAGATGATTTCATCTATGTATTCACTAGTAGTATAGCCTAAGATGATAGATATCATTGCTACAATGTCTTGGCCAAATTGAGAGAATATGATATATATATGGGGGGGGGGGGAGGGGAATATTTTGGGATATGTTTTTCTTCTACAATAAAATTTTGGAATATTTTAGCAAGCTTTCCAGAGGTTAGCTTGGGGAATCTGTCTAGTGTGTCTCCAATTGAAATAGGGGTTAAGTTTTTCCCTGGTTGTAATTGCAACATTTCATTGATTGACTTGACAGTGATGGTGAAGAGTATGGTTTGGTCAGGGGACATCACTACTCTTTGACTGGAGATGTATTTTTCATGGCAATAATGGACAATCTCTGGAAAGATGTGCACCTCAAGGAATTGGCACTTGGGAAAATTAGACACCCAAATACCTATTTTGTGAGCATGGTTTAGGTATTGGTCTCTATATGGATAGTATAATTTGAGTGGGGATTCATGGACAGAGGTGTCCTTGATTTGGAAGTCTTTATCAGCAAGGGGAAGGTAGTCTAGGTCCAAGTGAGGAGTGGTAATTTGTCTGACATCCATGGAAATTGTGGAAACCATTCTTAGTTCTTGTAGATTTAAGAATGGGGAAGGTAAATTTTTAGTCTTTGAGGTAATGGAGGTTCAATTCCAGGTGGGTTTTATGTTACTAAAGTTCCCTTTAAATTCAATAAAGAAAACTTAGAGAATGGTTCAGAAATTGACATGGTTTTCAATAGATTCTGGCTTAAATACTTAGAATTTGAAGAAATTGGGTCTGAACCAGGTGAACTGGCAACTGTGAACAGTTGAAAAAGCTTTAAGCAGGCTGGAAGGCAATCTGAGAGCTTTGTAGCGTCTTTAGTGGTGCAATTGTACATGGTTTGACAGTTTGGACATTCACAAACGTGTGCATAGAAGTTTTTATTTGGAAAAAATGATAAAAACAATGATTTGGGTTTTTTTTTGGATTTATGCGTGAAACGTCAATTTGACGGGTATGGGTGTACAATGACTGTTTGTTTCATAGTGGAGTGAACAGTGGAAATTTTTCGTGTAGCATGCTAGAGGTAAATGGTATACTTTGCATAGCTTTTTGGTGCTCGGCGGCATTGGGAGGAGGCCACATGATTCCATTCATCGAGCGCCACATCGCCTTGGGGGCCCAGTGAAAAAAAACCCATTTCGGGCGTGTATCGTTCAGATTTCAGGACCTTTTGAAATCAACATGGGTCGTTAGATGGGGAGGGGAGAGATCGTGTGGTGGTCGGGTATGGGATTTGCATGGAAGGTAATGGGGGGGCACCCGGCAGGCATTTAAACACTGTGGTTTTATATTAATGAGGGGTTAAGGTAGGGATTAAAATATCGGGTGGGATATGATTGGCGGATGGTTTGACTTTAATTAATTGCAGATTGATTAATTATGTCAATTAGTCGGGGTTGGACAAAGTAAATTTTATATTTCAAACTTTGGGGTAGGGATATTAATATTTAAATGGATTTAATAAAATATATGGGAAAAATGGGTTTTTTCGAGAATTAATTATATAAATAAAATCAAAAGTTAATATGAAAAAGGCGGAAAGTGGACTGCGCTAAGCACAATGTGTTTTTGTAATTCATTTTTTTTTTACATGGAAACATTATAACTTAGGTTAAGTGTATTTTTGTGGATATTTCATTAAAAAGGGGTATTCATGGGGGTGATTGCTTTTCCTTAGGATTAATAGAGTTTTAACCTTAGGAAAAGAGATTTATTAGGGAAAATGAATGAACTGAAGTGGGTTAAATGTTTATGAGGGGATTTTAGTACTTAAGATCTATAAGTCAATGAGCCAAGGGTCTGATCCCTCCAGAAGTCATAGAAATGTTCTAAGCCCCTTTGACTTAATATTTTGGGTACCTGAAACTTATTGTGGGAAATTAGTTAAGTAAAGGGTGAAATGAGTGAGGGAAAATTAATTAATATGAATTTGTGAACTTTATGCCAGTCCAATTTCTCTTTCATACTTAGAACTTTCATCATGAGGGTGATAAATATGATTTTGTTTAACAATCATCACAATTCTGCAACCTTTCTTCTACTTACCCATCTACTCATCCTACCATTTTTACTTCTCTTTATTAGGGTTCATTTAAGCTAGGAAACGCTTATCAAACTTTTTTTTTTTTACACTAGTAAACTAACTAAATCTAACTTATTACATCGAAGGGCTCAATTTAAAAAGTTGAGATCCTTTTATTTACTCTACCTATCTACTTATTTGCCAAGATTACATTATTTGCTCAAATTTTATTCTCTATCTATAGACATCAAATTTAAAAATGAAAAGCAAAGTTTAAACATTTTGACTATCATGGATTGTTACAAAGATTACAAACTGCACACAATCATTTATTTTCCATAAAAATTAAATAGTAGTGGCATTTTGACTTGCACACTTTCCTTGACTTTTCTTTTATCGGGGTTCATATTTTTGATATTTTTTTGACCTTTTTATTCTTTGTGTCCTTTGATTTTTATCTTAGGACAGACCCTCTTTACATTTTTTTAATTATTTGAATATGGAAAACATTTGCAAAAAGCAAAGGTATGTACATATTATAGGTTAAATCTCAGCCATTCAAGAATTATGACTCCTATTGGTATAAGAACCTAACATACCAAACAACAGTTGGGGTAGTAGAATACCCACACACCAGCCCCAAGTAAAAATACTTTGAGTCCTCAACATAGTAAACTCTAAACCTTAAGTGACGACCAAAAATGTAGGTAACGAGGTGGGAGTTAATTCTCCAGCTATTGTGACAGGTGGAACGATGTGTTGGTAGCTCGTCATACATGTAATTCAGTGTTGAGGTGGTTGTTTTCCTACATGGAAGGGAGTGCGCACAACTACTTGTGTCCCTCCCCTAATCATATAACAACTTTCATCAAAAGAAGTTGGAATGTCATTACAAATTAAAAATGGTTCGATATTTTTATTATTCACAAAATAAATATTATATAGTATAATGTTAAAAACTAAATTTATTGATAAAAATATGTTTTTTAAAAACCAAATCATTAATATATATACATACAGATAATATATATAATATATATAAATATATATATATATATATATATATAATATATATATATATATATATATATATATATTATATATATAATATATATATATAATATAATAGATCTATATATATAATATATATATATATATATATAGTAAAAACTCCTTGTAGATCAAATTGTAAATTTTGATATGCTAAAACAATTGACTTTAATCTACTCTACTCATAAACATAAATAATAAAACATCTGTGAAATCATGAAGCATAAAAGAGAAGGAATTCAATCACACATAACACAACGATTTCTTGTGGAAAGCCACAACTAAAAGCTTCTAATATGTGTATATTGAATTAATCAGAAAATATGAGAAAATTACAATACTTTTCTCAAGCCCAAGCAACCTCTAAACTATCTCTACCTATATCACTACTTCCCAGACAAGTTGAAGCCAATACTTAGCCAATTCTACTTCCTTCCAAGCTCTTATTTCCTTGCACAATTTCCTAGGAAATTAACCCATATTTAAATAGGAAATTCATCAATTATGAATTGTGTAATCCTCATAGGCCTTCCTCTAATTGCATGCACCACTTGTACATTTCAGATGATTATACAACTAATAGTACACAATGCTTGAACTCCAATACCAATTGGGTATTTCTTTGATCTGAAATGCATGAGCTAATTATGAGGGAATCTTCATTTTACCGGTTGATCAATGTTGGTTACCTCCCACTAGTGCAGGTTACACCCCACTACTAGATCACCCACTAATTCCTCCATTAGTTAGAACTAGTTTAATTGAATTTAACTCAGCTAGACTAAATTAAATAATTACAACTCAAAATAAACTCAACCAGGGCTCCTAAATAGTAGGATACACTCTACATGAATGTAGTTTGACTACCAACTCAAATTAACTGAGCCAACTAAGTCAAATTAACTTAGTTAACTATTACAAGTTACTATGAGTATTGGAATTACAATTTAATTCAAGGAAATTAAATTAGGATTTTCTTGTTGCATTTTCAATACTCCCTCTCAACAAAAAAGGGATTATCTGCTACCATGATACTCCCTTTGTGAAACTCATATTTTCATCTTCACAATTTATTTGTAAAAATATCTACATCCTATTCCTTTGTAGGAATGTACTATAGTAACATGATTCTCCTATGAACACAATCTCATATATGATCATATCGAATGTTGATATGCTTGGACTAATCATGAAAAACTAGATTATCATAGATTTTGGTACAACTCTGGTTGTCACAACAAATTAATATAAGATCCATCTACTGACCAAATAACCCAACAAGGATCTTCCTCATCCAGATAGCCTCACAAGTTTCTTGACTAGCATCCATGTACTCTGCTTCTACTAAATGGAGTGCAGTTGATTTCTACTTCCTGTTGTACCAAGAAATTGTTGTTGACCCAATACTCAAGATTCCCCCTAATGTGCTTTTCCTATTGGATGGAATCCCTACCCAATCTTCATTCATGAAGCCTTGAAGCATCACTTCCTATGTTTGTCTCTACCAAAGAACAAACTGAGTGGTTCCTTTGAGGTATCTCAACACATGTTTAGCTACCTTCGAATAAAGTTTGGTTGGATTAACCATGGCTTGACTAAGTTGGTTAACTACAAAACACATGTATGATCATTTGTTCACCAAATGCATAAGTGAACCCACAAGTTTTCTATAAATAATAGTCTCCACTACTTCACCTAAAGTGGCATCCTCCTTCCTCCAATTACCTGCTAAAGGAGTCTCCATGGGTTTGTTTATCTCTATGTTGAACTTCTTAAGTATCTCATTGGCATAATTTCCCTAAGAGGAAAACAGTTCCCATATCCTTGTCATACTTCCATACCAAGAAGGTAATGCATGAGCGCCAGGTCCTTCATCTCGAATTCTCTTGTAAGATCTTCTTTCCAAGATTTTATCATCTTCTCATCACCTGTTAGAATCAAATCAATGACATATAATAATATAATCAACAATTTAAATTCAACCACAATATGCTAAAGGTTTGCATCTGCTTCAATTTTGGTGAAGCCCAACCTAGTGAAATAGTTATCATGGTGTACCAAGCATGGGGTGCTTGTTTTAGTCCATACAACACTCGCTTGAGTCTGCACAATTGTGTCTCTCTGTTGTAGGTCCCAAATCATTCTAGCTGCTTAATATACACTTTTCCTCAATCATACCATTGAGGAATGATTTCTTTACATCCTTCTGATGTATCTTCCATCACATCTACGCTGACAGTGCTAGAATAGATCTGATTGAAGACTACCTTGCCGTTGGAGCAAAGGTATCCTCGTAATCAATTCCCTCCACCTAAGAGAACCCTCTGGCCACAAATATGACCTTGTATTTATCCACACTATCATATGCTTCTTGCTTTACCTTGTAAATCCATCTGGAACTCACCACTTACTTGTTTGCTGGTCTTGGGACCACTTCCAAAACATTGTTTCTGATAATGGAGTCATACTCCTCGACCATGGCATCAACCCATACTAGTTTCTACATTGCTGCCTCGAATGAGGATGGCTCAACCTCTACACTCTCACGCATCAGATCCATGTAGCTAGTGTACCAATATGGTGACCTCCTTTGCCTTCACTGTGATGTGGGTGCTCCTAGATTCTCTCTAGCAACATGCATCAATCTATCAGCCACTTTGGTGTGCTTCCTTTCATCTCTGGATTTGTGCCAAATGTAGTTTCTTACCTAAAAAATATTCTTCTAGTGTACTCATCTTGAGAAATCAATGAGGGATTTTATTTTACAAATAAACAACCTTGTTTTATGCTTTAGCCCACAAGTGCAACAATAGCAATTGATCATGTAACATTTCCCATGCAAATCCCACAATACTTCTATTCTTCCTTTCAGCCACCACATTATGTTATGGGTTGTCAGGTACTATTAACTCTTGTCGAATTCCATCTAATGCACAAAAGTTATTGAATTCATTTGACACATATTATCCACCATTATCACTTCTTAGAGCTTTAACTTTCCTGCCATTATCTTTCTCGACAAATGCTTCAAATTTACAAAATTTAGTGAACATCTAATCTTTCATCTGCATGAAGAAAATCTAGCACTTACAAGATAAATAGTAAAAAAATATTACATAATACATGTGCTTGCCTATGGAGGCTGTCGAGAACGATCCACACACATATTAGTGAAATCTATCAAGGATCACTTGCATTCGACTATATTTTTCATGAACGGAAGATTTGGTGTGCTCCCCCAATGTACACCCTTTTCATGTCTCTCTTCTCTAATGAATCCTTATGCCTCATGCACTTCCCCAAGCTTTAGGAAACCCTTGTTTCCTTGATTTTAGATATCCTTTCTTTTGCTTGAGATATCATGGTGTTGGTGATGGAAGACGATTGTTGAAGGCTGGGATAGGATGAATCCAAAGGATAGTTCTGCTTGGAGCTAGAGAAAGACTCAAGTGAATTCTCGCCATGTTATTTATAGATTATTGCAATAAAGGAAATATTGTCTTGTTTCTGAAACTAACTATGTCTATGCATCAAATTATGTTTTAATTCATATATGAATGTTGTTCTGATGTATGATAAATCATTTGTTTATATGATATAAAGTAAATTTCATGAATATGATTTACTTCTATACTGTCATGTATGTTCGAACTAAATTATTTTCATGTTTGAAGAACATCAGGAGTTGTAGAGGGTCTGAACCCTGCAGGACATACTCGAACGAAGGAAATCTGGGTACGGTCACTCTTACGTAGTTTGATAATATAAGCATCTTGCCTAATTTGTATGAGTATTTCTTGTTGTAGTTTTCTTCTACTCTGTTGGGGTTCTAACCTAGAGCCCTAGGGTGGTTTCACCCGAAACAGAATTGGTGACTCCACTAGGGATAACAATCTTGTTATTCCTAGTTTGGGTTGTTCATTCTCAATCATGGCTCAGTCTTTGTTTTGCTTGTAGTTATTGGTCTACTAGAGTCCCAACCCTCAAGTTTGATCTTTTGGATCAGACTTTTTATTTTATTTTTTCTTGCAAAGATTTCTATATGCTCTTTACTTTGTTTACAATCATGTGTACACACTTGTTTTTGTAAAGTGAACTTGTGTATATGCAAGTTTCATGTATCAAGAGCGCATGTGCATGCCTCTGTGTTTGCACATAGCCGCGTATGCAAAATTTTGCATTGTTTTTTCAAATATTTCAACCGAGATAGATTTTTTGCCTGGTATTTTCAGTCTCTATGTGGTCAATTGTTGTCTAAAGAATTTAATTATTCTGCAAGCTCACTATTTTGAAGTATCTTCCTCATTGAAAATATTTGGCCTAGGTTTTCTTCTTGAGCAAGTTTGTAATTTGTATTTTGGCACACAAGACTTCGTCCTGAAGTTCTTGATTGTTCTGGTCATCTAGAACACAAGATTGTTTTCAGTTTCAATGTCATGTCCAGATTTCAAATCTACTTGCTTTGCTCTTCTTTGTTTTGTGGCCTCATAGCTTTTCTTGCTTTTTGAAAGTATTTTTGACGAATTTGGAAGTATTTATTTCTTGACTTCTTGGTCAGTTTGTCAAACTCTTTGCTACTATTTGGGTCTTTTTGTACAAGTTGAAGTCCTTTTTCTCAAGTTTTCGTTCATTTTCGAATTTGTAACTTCCAAATACTCCTTGTGCTCTTTTTTCGATCTTTTGAGTTTTAATAGCATTTTGGTGATTTCAAAAATTTGTTTTGGTTGCTTCTTTAAAAAAGAAAAGATCTTAAAAATTTGTTTTTCTTTTTTCCAAGTTTGGTTTATGGTTTCTCTTTGTTGTTGAAAGTGAATTACAATCTTTTACAATTTGTCCTTCTTGTTTGGAGAGAATTTTGTGTTCAAAATTTCTATCCTCTTAAGTACTTAAGTTGGCTTGTTGTTAGTTATAAACAATTGATTTTGCTTTTTGAGTGTTATTTAGGATCTTGCATCTCCATTATATCTTGCATTAGGGTAGTTTGCATTGTTAAGGTATTCATAGCCTTTTAGTTTTTGGGTGTGTGAAGTGTGTTTCAAGAAAAGAAGAGAAAAAGTACTGTAATTTGTAGAAGTTTTGTAGAACCCGTATAGAGATCTCTTTTCATTGAAGAAAAAATGGTTGCATTCATGTAGTTAGTTTTTCATTGATTTCTGTTGCGTCATACAAACATCATTGGTTTCACTCCCATCTTTTCCCTTGACTTACAAAACAACCATTAAAATCCAGCAATTAATTAAAATAAACTAGAACATTTATGTTGTCATCAGAATACACCAACAAGTTTAGTTTTATTAGGGCCTTGCATTAGGTGAGAGGAGATTTAACTCTCCAAGGCCACTCAAAATTACAAAACATAGAAGTTTGATTAATGAGAAAAATCCAATATTGTTAGGGAGACTGGGAAAGCTCTATAACTAGGAGTAAATCACAAGGGAGAGTGAATATAAGGACGAGAGATACCCCCTCTCTTACTTGTCGGATCCCACCTCACCACTGTTCCACCTGGCTTCTGATACAAGTTGGTGACCATACTTGCCTATCCTACGGATCACATAGGTGGATGTGGAGGGGATCCCATGGCACCTAATGCTAACATTGTATCACGTTCAGCAGTAATTTTGGAGGGTACCCTTGCTAAGCTTGGGTGCTTGCATTGAAAAAGGTTATTTTCTAGAGGTTAGAATAACTGCCTCTGATACCTTTGGTAGTAGGCCTGGGGCGTAATTACCCTAGTCTATTTTCAGAAGGCCCTTGTTATTAACATTCTTTTATTTTGGTGTCCCATCCTAATCACCCGGAGCAGAAATACTCGAGAGTTGTTTGATTGTTGATATCTTTAGGAACTTTTTAGTGAGTTTTCTTTGCTCCTAGTCAGCCTAGCCTTATAATTTTTTGAGTCTTTAAGTAGATCTTTTAAACAATTCAAAGTGGTTGATCGACCATCTCGACAATATAGGAGAATTCGTGGGCTATCACCTACAAGTCCTAAGCCTTCTCCTAGAAGACGTAGGAGAAATTATGCCAATGGTTTTCAACCAATGGCAGCAGGCGCATCGGAGATTGATCCTCCACTTGGGGTCATTAATTCACAAAATAGACCTAGCACTAGTAGAGAGTTATAGAGGAACACACTAGTTCTTTCTCAAGTATTTTTTTAGTTGGAAGATAATATCAAAGTTGAAGAGCTTTCAGAGTCAGTTGTGACTCTGAATTCTCCTCTTCCTCCTGATCATCTAGAGGTTCTAATGTACATTGGAACCCTGACTCATAGGCCTTCGAACCCATGTTTACACCCATCTATTGCTTTGATGACCACTACTGGAAGCATGGCATCTATGACAAGTGTTGAGAGTGTGTAGACTCCCGTATCTGTATAAGGAGGAGAGTGTGTAGACTCCCATATCTGTACAAGGAGGAGGAACTGTTTCCATCCCTTCTATTACTTCCAGTGTAGCTATATTTGGGTCTACTTCCATTTTGTCAACAAGTGGATGTTCAAATGCTACTGCATCTGGTTTTGGATTTATCCCTTATGGAATGCCATCTCATGGGATTCCTTCAGTTCCTTTGAAAATACCATCGACCGCCTCCACATTCATGATGAGTGGATCAACTTCTTTTCATAGTTTCCCATTTGGAAGTGGTCATATACCACACTCCAATCCAACAATGGGGTCAATGCCTTTTTCCTTTATAGGTCAAGGTAATAACCCATTCCAGAGTTGGAAAAACCTTGCGGTTAGTGGGATAGGATCTGGGAGTCAATTTTATTCCATCCAATAAGGGAATGTGAGATATTCTTTAGTTAATTCATTTGACAATTTTCCACCCTTTGCTAACGCATGGAATCCTTATCAGGGGCTATCAACTCCTTTTAACACTTCGTTGGTAGGTGTTGGTCAAACTCCAAATTTTGCTAGACCACAATGAGCACCTTTTGGTTCAATAGGATCTATGAGTTACTTTGGGAAACTTGACGTTTTTCAAAATCTATATCATTCTTTTCATACCTTTGGGAACCCCGCCCGCACTGGATGTAATTCCCAAGGTCTGCCACGGCTCCCTTTTCTGGCCACACTGAATTTGCCAGACTTAACTAAATTGACAAATGATCTGATTCGGTAAAATCTAGCTTGGCCTTTGGTCCCAACTAAACTTCCATCAAATATCCAAAAATTCGAAGGGAAGAGTGGTGAAGATCCGGGAGACCACGCAACCACATTTCACTTATGGTGCTCATCCAACTCCCTGATAGATGATTCGACCAAGTTGAGGTTATTTCAGCGCACCCTAACTGGAAATGTGGCAAAATGGTATATAGAGTTACCAGGGGGTACCTATACTTGTTTTTGTGATTTGGCTAATGTTTTTTTTAACCATTTTCAGTTGCAGGTCTGACATGAAGCCATAACTGAACTTCTGGCTAACTTTCAGCAAGACACCACAACTCACACTTCGGATCACATCCAGGAATGGAGGAGGAGGAAAAGTCTTAGCAAACCTGAAATCCTGCCAGAGTTCCTTCTCAAATGGTTTCTCAAATCATTACAACCTGAGATCTCAAATGATGTGTCACTCTCCGGTGTTTATGCAGAAGAGCAAGCCATTTTCAGAGCCCAGTAATTGGAACTGATATATTCTCAATATGGGGTTCTTCATAAAATTATACCTGATGCTCCTAGATCTAAGGTCGATTTAGCCAAACTGAAACCAGGTCCCTATACTGATGGTGTAGTCAAATCGATTAATGTTAACACAGTGAACCTATTGAATCAGTTACAATAGTTGTCTCTACAAACTGCTTCTTCTACCCAGACAACACTGTCTATACCTACACCTTCCCAACCTACTTCTATAAACACCATTCAGACCACTAACCCCAAAGGAAATCAACAATCCGATGGGAAGAGGAAGGGACGAGGTAAGAATAAGAATGAGGAAGGAAAAGGAAATTCAAAAAAACCTGGCAGTGATGCCGGAGAGGGTAGGAAAGAGTCCAAGAAAAAGGTAAAATTTCCATGTAAGTTATGCAATGGAGATCATCTGAATCACCTCTACCCTAAGATGCAAGACACTTATTGCTTAGAGTACAACAAGAGTTCTCTAGCTCCCAAGCTATTTTGATTAAGCTTTTTCTCGAAGGGTAGCAATTACTTGCTGGCACGAATTATAATGTTGGTACCTCCATCGGGGGAAACCAGGAAGGGGAAAATTCCTCAAATGTTTATATGATGAGCTCTCGTATCGATGTCGCTACGCAAGCATGCGATTATGGTGAATCAGAAACATCTAAGTCTAAATATGTTCCTGAAGCCACAAAACCACTTCATATTGAGCGGCTCTCTATTGAGTCTATACCTCGGATACCGAAAGGTTCTGCAAAACACTCGACTATTAATCATAATTCTAGGGCAGCCCAGAACTACTTGATTGTAGAAGATCTAGCTCAAAGTCCTTGTGCTATGTCAGCATTGGAGGTACTCTAGTCATTCCCTGCTCAAGGAACTTCTTTTCTTTCAGCAATTGGTGCAGTAGACCCAAAAAATTCTTTAGTGCTCACTTTTGATATGTCGAATGTCAAAAAGAGACTTCCTCACCATATGGATTTCCAGATAAAGTCCACAAACCGAAAGACCAATAATTTTTAGGCTATTATAGATGAGGGAGCTTCCACATGCATGATGTCTATGTCATGTTGGAATGCCATTGGATCACCTTCAGGTGTTCCTTCATTGAATCTTTTGATAGCCTTTGATGGACATTCTCATAGGCCGCACAAGATTATCTCGGCCTTTCTTATCTGTGTTGGGGGAAAGGTAGTCAATATTGAGGTAGAAATCGTCGATGCGAACCTAGATTATAACCTCCCCTTAGGCAAGAATTGGATTTATGAGATGGATGCCATAGTTTCATCATTATTCTGCATCATCTATTTTCCTCATGAGGGGGGATTGTTAGAGTTGATCAGTTAGATTATTCTCCAGGTGACTCTCACGCAACTTCAAATTCTACCATTCCATCGGTGGACAATCCCCGTCAACCTATTGAGAATTTAGGGGTTGGGATGTACTCTTCGTTAATGGGTATATTTGACCTCCCTACTCCTACAGCTAGAATTAAAGTGATTTCATCCTTTAGGGGACCTTCTTGGAAAGAGTTCTTTCAAACTCATTATCTTTCAGACCCTTGGTGCTTACCTTCATCTACCACCACATTAGATGGAGAGCAAGTAGGTGGAATGGAATTTCCCATGTCTACAGCAAAACTCGCTTATCAATCTATCATTAACTCTGCAGACAACCGTCCCACTCCTTTTTCACTAGAGGAGTTAGATGGTGATATGGCTTTGGCTTGGACCCTCGATTCTACTTCAGCTCTGGATTGCTTGGATACAGTCTTACCATCAGAAGAAGCAATTTTGGAAGAAATGATGGGTGTCGATCGACCATGGGATGATCTACATCATCGTTCATATTTTCTCCCTCCATTGCATGAAGTTGAATCTAGTTTGTCCAATCTTTATATTAGTGATGTTTATAAAGTTTCAAACCCTTTGGCTCCAGCACAATTTTCTGCCAAAGGTAACATGTCGATTATCTCACTAACTTTACCTATGAACATCTCTAGGAATCCTAACATAATCGAAAATGTCTTCATCGGAGCTGACTGTGCCCCTGAAGAAATTCAAATCTACACCGATATCTTCAAAGAATTTCGAGATTTGTTCTCTTTTTCTTATGAGGAAATGCCCGGAATTGATCCATCTATAGTCTAGCATGAGATAAAGACATACGAAAATGAGAAACCTATTCGTCAAAAACTTTCACTGGTTAATCCTCGAAAAGCGGTAGCTATTAAAGCTAAAGTTAAAAAACTGTGTAAGGCGGGTTTCATATACCCCATTCCTCTAACTGAGTGGGTTTCCAACCCAGTTCCGGTACATAAGAAGCAAGGAATGATTCATGTATCGACTTTAGGCATTTAAATAAAGCTTGTCCAAAAGACAATTACCCCACGCTTTTTATTGATCAAATTGTTGATGAATGTGCAAGTAATGAAATTTTTTGTTCATGGAAGGATTCTCTAGTTATAATCAAATTACTATCCATCGAGAGGATCAGCACAAGACAACATTTATTTGTCCTTGGGGCACTTTTGCATACAAGAAGATGTGTTTTGGCCTTAAAAATGTTGGAGCTACTTTTCAACGGGCCATGTCTTATGCTTTCCATGACATAAAAGATGTTACCAAAGCATACTTGGATGACTTAGCTACTCGTTCTCCAAGAGAATTGATCATCCCAGGAACCTTCAGTTAGTCTTCGAGAGATGTCGTTTTTATAAAGTCTGGTTGAATCTAAATAAGTGTGTTTTTGTGGTCACATCCAATTGGCTGTTAGGATTCATTGTATCGAATGAATGGATTCGAGTTGATCCTTTCATGGTTGAGGCAATAATTCAGTTTCCTCGCCCGTCTTCCATTTATCAACTTCAAAGTCTCCAAGGAAATGGAAATTTCTTGAGGAGATTTATAGCAATTGCACCGACATTACCAAAGGTTTATGCATTTTCTCAAGAAAGGAGTTCCATTTTTATGGGACGATTTCATGCAACGATCTTTTGATTATTTGAAAAAAGAATTAACCTCTGCTCCATTATTGAGTCCACTATATTATTGCAGAGATTTCCATTTGTATCTCGCTATGGCAGAATCAACCATCGGTATGGTTCTGGTTTAGGAGGATGATTCTCTCAGTGAGCATGTAATCTACTACTTAATTCAAGGCTCATTAGGACTTGAGCTATGCTATTCTTCGATCGAGAAATTGGCCTTCGCGGCTGTCCATGTTGTTCAACAGCTTCGTCATTACATTATGCTTCACAAAATGTTCGTCTCAGTGGGGGTCAATACTTTTTCAGTTTGTCCTCAGTAGGCGAGTGATTGGGGGCAAGTATAATCGATGGATTTTTATTTTGCAAGAGTTTGATCTCGAATTCTTGTCAGCTAAATCTACGAAGTCATTAGTTTTTGCGGAATTGATTTCCAAGCTACCTTGTGAGGAAGCTATTGTTTATGAGGAAAATTTTCCTGATGAACATTTTGTTGGATACCTATACCAATAGGTTTCATATTTCATGATTGGCAAAATTCAAGTGCCAAATATGCTCTGCTTTGCTGCTACAAAGGTTCCATATTTGCAAAAGAAGACAAGGTGTGTACATGCCTTCAGGCCTATTAAAATTTTGATGGATGACCCAACAGTCTAATCTGGATCATGCCATGTGTTCAATTTTTGTTATAGAATAGAGAAAGAAATCTGTCCAAACTGTCTAATCTTGGCAGATCAGTAGTTAGGCAAAGAAACTGAGGCTCCCAACTGTTTAATCTGGGGCCTTGGAAGAAATAAGGGTAGTGCTAGATAAGAAATGAAATGCAAAAAATCCAATGAAAAAGAAAAGGCACTCAAGGGGTTTGCAAGTCCAAGTGCACCCACCAAGAAGAAATAA
>APFE031351309.1:13623-30160 GCA_000404065.3 Pinus taeda
TGGGAAGGTTCTTGGAAGTGGGGGGTCTAGGCTGTGTGGACAGACAGACAGTGGAGAAGGAAAAGGACTTCGGAAAAAAAATTGAGGGGCTATGTCTGGTAAATATTAGATAGCCTTGCTCGTGGTGCGAGCAACTTGCTGAGATTGGGATCTGGCAAGAAGCAAGGGGGGAGATTCTGGTCCTGGAGGACTAATATTGTGGTCGAGCGGATGATAGAAGACAAAATCTGTTTGAGTTAGTGAATTTCTTCTGTTATACAGGAGAAGCATTGATATATAGTTCCAGGATATTCAGTTCTCACACCACCAGGTTGATGCCGGAAGAACGACATTCAATCAAGGGAATTTCAGGTATGAGGCAATTCTCTTGTGCTATTATAATAGATGGCTTGTAAGGGTAGTTTTATTTCTGTTCTTGTTATAAAACTTGGAAAACTACTCAGAGAAAGCCTCGTAGCAGAACAATACACGGGGGGTGGTATCTGTATTTAAACTTGAAGAAGACTTTGTGCTCATGTATAAAAGAAACTGTTCTTAATCCATAAAAGAAACTTCGTATACTAGAACAACATTATGAACAAAACTATCAAGAAACTCCTTTAGGGTGTTATAAAAAAAAGATATCAAATGATACAAGCATATTTAATTGTATATATATATAAACGGTATAAATAACAGAGTAGCGTTGTAAAGACAAGAAAGAAAGAAACACAGATATATATATAACAGCTTGAGAATCAGAAAATATAACAGTGAGTGCTCTCTGCATAGTTTCTGAAAATCATCGATAACGTGAAAAACAAGAAATGGACATTTTGGTGGAAAGCCGAAAACATTTATATATAAGTAATTCGATTTGCACCAGCCCTTCAACACACAGACAGGAACTGTTAGGATGTACGGGTCTTAGGCTGAATGAACACTGATTTAGCCCGTAGGCTGAACTGCGACATTTCATGAGCGTATTACACTGTGGACAGAACATTGGACTCGCATGTAAACACATGTTCAGATAAATTTCCGAAACAGTGAGGGTCAATCAAACCATTAAAACACCAGACAACTATAGACTAAGATGAATATAACCCAGAGTATATAAAGAAAAGAAACTACATAGGCCTTTTTGCCCCAAATTTGATAACAGGAGGAATAGGGGGGGGGGTTATCCCTTCTATCTCATAGAGTAATGCAACCTGTTTAACAGGATTTGTAACCGATAAAAAACTCGAACTTGAACTCGTTACACCGATAATATGGAAACTCACATAGAAAGTAAATGAATCTTTAGACTGCAAATGCATACATATATAAATTTCCATGCAACCTCTGGAATACATAGATAACAGTTAAAGAGAAAGAGTAATATCTGTAGCTTAACATTCACCAAGATAGAGTGCAAATGAAATCAGGGTTTACATTAATCAAAGGGGAAGCAGCGTGCTAACGCTCAACCTGGCAACCATAGGCGACACAGAACATGTACAGAAGAAATTAAACTAGTCATAAGCCACATAACCCTCAACCGAGGTATCAAATTGTGTAACAAGTTTACATGACCATTGTACAAGCCAATATAATACAGAGAAGTTGCAATAAGAATAAATACAAGCTTGCTGGTGAAACCCTCTACCGGGTTACAGACTGTAGGGTATGTCCCTAGAGGAGCGGAGTTGAGCGAAGGAACCCTCTCAAGTAGAGACAGGTAACTTGACCTGGCATAAAAACGTTCAGACAGTCACCGAAATTGACATGCAAACCTCCTACTCTGGCTTCAAATAACAGTGGTGCGAAAGGATGGACTTACCTCTGCAGATTGCACCTCCATGCCTGAGAGGGCCTGGTCTAGCTACCACCAACGGTGGCATAGAATCTTTAAGGTGAATCGAACCTGCAACACAAAAACCAATGGGTGAATTTTATTAGCTATGATTATCAGAGCTTATAGGGTGAAAACAAAGTTGGAGCAATAAGAAAACAACAACAAAAACCAAGTTCCCTGACCTGTAGTAGGGATCTCTGTCAAATTTCCGTGGAAGAAGCTGGTAGAAGGTAGGAGGTGCCGCAGGACGGCTAACCCTCAAACTGCAGAGCTCATCCGAAGACCTATCCAAATGAACCGAAACGCGCCAACCCCGGTAGTAAGAATATGGAAAACAAATGCAAGGAACAATGGTAGCCGTCCGATGAGATCGGCGGAGTTTCCGCCCTCGATCACATCCGGAATCCCGAGGAGAGTCATATCGTGACGGGTTCAAGTGAATGGCAGTACCATGAATTCATGTGTACAGGGATAATGTCGAGCTAATCCCAAGGAGGGTGGCTGATGTGTCCAGATCTGGGCGCACTCCAGATTAATTCCACGCAGAAGGTGTTGTCACATAGTACCTTCCCTCATTAAAGGCCACCAGATCCTGTATGTGACGGATAGGCGTAGTAAAAAAAATTAAGCCAATTAAACCGGTGGAGGGTAAAACCTTTAAGTGAAGGAATTAAAAAAAATCTATTGTTGGTTGGCATTGGGGATGTGACAAAATGTATTTTTGGTGGTTAATGTTATTAAAAATGTATATAGTTTTATCTTGTATCAAGTGTTTTCATGTAATAATATTAGCTCGATTCATAATAAGATTACTATTATAGATATTTGGTGGCTATTGAAGATATTTTTAAGGAAAAACAATTGAGTTCAAAATTGGAGGATTTACCCCTCAAATCAGTTGTGATGAATCTCTCAAACTACTTTATAAACCATTCATTTGAACTTAAGTTGGGGTGGTGGAGAACCTATGGCCTGCCTCATATTTTGTTTTAACTTGAAAAGAGGTTTCATAAAGCCCTTCCTTTGACCCCTGCGATTTTGTTTTTTAGGAAGGAGTTTGAGTTTGTAAGTATTGTAGTCATTTTTAAAATTTCATGAATAAAGGTAGCCTTGATGATCTCATCCACAAATTAAGGCATTGTGTTGTGTAAGCTTATCCATGATTTGTAATTATTAGCACAAGACACCATTAAAATTACATCAATATTTGGCATCTTCAATATACAAGTCTCAATTAAATCTATTCACATGTTGGAAGTAAATCCAAGGGTTATAGAAAGGCAAATGTGATGGGATGATCAAATTCATGTATACTTTGCAAAGAAAATGTTGCAAGATATTTCAAAGATTAACAAGGTGTCACAATCATAACATAACCTTGCACTTGTTGAACCACACATGGTATGTTGAAGGAGAATGGTAGTTTTAAAAACCATTGGAAAAGCCTCCATGTACCACTCATAAATTGTTATGCCCCTGACCTGCGAGAAATTCTAGAATACGAAATATGCAAAGAAATACAACCCATAACATAGAAGAAAATGAGAAAAACAACAAGTATTCTATTATTAAGAGATAGAAGCAATGTTCACTTGCCTCTTCAAGGGGGCAACCTCCAACAGAGCAGAGCTCGATTACAAAATAAGACTCGATAAATCTCAATTGGGAGTCTTTATCGTTTATATATGATTCATACTTATTGTGGCTTTCCCAAGCTATTGTCCTCGCATTAAAAATAATGTACAGAGACTTTTAAAGAGACAACTAGTCACTGTACAATTTCAGAGCAGTTATTCTTCTTAGACATCCGTGCATTGTGGCCATAACTCGTCTTAGACACCCACTTATTGTGGCCTTGCCAAGCTATTTTCCTTGCATTAAAAATAATGTACATAGACTTTTAAAGAGAAAACTGCTCACTGTACTATTTCAGAGGAGTTATTCTTCTTAGACACTCATGCATTGTGGCCATAACTCCTCTTAGACAACACTTATTGTGGCCTTGCCAAGCTATTGTCCAAAATACCATTTTTTAGAATTTATTTATCAGTGTGCTAAACTCAAAAATCTTTCTAAGCAAGCTATGATGTCCTCCTCAATAATCCATGAGGTCTCATGATTATTTCCCAATTATTTTTACTCTAACTACATCTCTATTTTTATTTTCAAGATGTCAATACTTTCTAAAAATACTTAAAAACAATGAAAATCCCTCGTCACAATATTTAAAACTCTAATAACAATTCAAGTAAAAAACCTATTGTCTCGTTACCTCCTAAAAGCAGTCGCTCCTCTTGAAATTGTCTTTCCTTTCGAAGTTTTCGTCTTCTCAAAGCCTTCTAGAGAAGCAATTTTGGTTATTTCTTTCGTACTAGGATATTGTAGATGAAGCTATGTTGGGAATGATGGAATATATTTTTTGGCTAATCCCCCATTAAAAATGCATTATGAGAAATATAACTACTATGCTTATATGCATGCATGTTGGCCATTTATTTGGTATATGCATATTTGGTTCTATATTTTGAACTTATACAAATTATCCTTAATTATGGAAGTAGTGTTCATTGACTACTTCATTTAAAAAGAATAAATTGCAATGGACCTTAACCCCATTGTTGAATGGTGATAATTTTGTCAAAATATTAGAAAAACCATGAAGAAAGTCTACTTGTGTTATAGGGCTCCACTAACATGCAAATATTGCATGATTGAATCCTTTAATATCCCAACATCAAAATTTAATGAGATATGGTACACTCTAGGTGTTCTAATGAAATCTTGCACTAAAAAAACCTAACACAATAAAGATCTAAGAATGCAACCTCTTCTTTATGTAAATAAATAGAAACAAAATTACATACCCACACAAGACCTACTAAAGCTCGTGCCTTGGCATGTATGGCTGCCCATCAACAAAGAAATTAAATATATTGAAGCACAATCGTAGATCCTAGATGGATCCACTACACAAATTACTCCCATGGGTTTTCATACCTAGGATCAACTAGAACTAGCCTTGCCAAGTTCACAACAAAATCCAAATAGATAAATAACTCTCCTATCCCCTTTTATAGGCTTGATTGACTCTTTAGAGACTTTATTTTATTGTTTTCCCTCGAAAAACAAAGGCAACTACCATGGTCCAATGCCATGGGAAACTGCCACATTAAATACCATGGGAAGATTCCATCCACTTTGATCATATCCAAACTATATATATATATATATATATATATCTATAATATATAAAATATATATATAATATATATATATATATATATATATATATATGTGTGTATATATATATAGCTTACAAATCCTCCTGCCCAAAGATTGTTTGCCCTCAGGTAATCCACTTCTATCCACAAAAGAATCATTTGTATATTGATACCAAGATCCCATACAACCCAATGTGTTATTCCATGCCTCCATTCTAAATGATCATGAATGGATCATTCGATACATAAATCCAAAACAATCCTTTGGTCAATCCTACCCCCAATGGATTCTCCTAGATCCCAATGCCACCTAAGTCCTTGGACATGTTCGTTATGACACCACCTCAGCCCTCCATCATTGCTTGTGCTTGAGGGCCCAAGTTGCAATATGCCCTTGGCTAAGAGTATCCCATCAATAAATTTCCAACTCATAATCTCTCATAAATCCATCTCGTGGGAAGTATATAATGCATGAATCCTTGCACATGGAATAAATCTACCATGCTGATGTTGCCTAATGCTCAACTCATTTTGCTCCACCCAATCACCCATCATGATCCATTTGTATAACTCTTCCTTACTATCCCCAATGTATAATGGCAGGTTGGTAGAGCTGCAAGCCTTATCTATGTACTCTTGTAGAGGGCTTCTTTGCAACTCCCAAATGTACTCCTCTTCGTGCCTTGTGAGGGACTTGAGTCATTCCTCAACACTAGACAATTGTGTTATTGATTCAACACATACCACTATGAGGTCCTCAAATTTTCTATTCTTCTGGAAGACAATGTCTCAGGCTACCCCGAATCTCTACTTCAACATCGTAAGATCTGTCTTGAAATGCATGATCCTTTCCCAAAAGTCATCTACTAGAAATTCTCGTGCCCTACAAAATGTCTCTATATTTGACTACACCAGATTCCCCATGACCACAAATTTAACTTGAACCCTTGTTTGACCCTCCAGAAATGGATTATCATGCATACTATATTTGTCATGACACCATGCATGATCATGCTCATCATGTCAATTTATTATTATTGGCTCCTCATTTGGTTCTCCTAGAATGTCTTCTTCCTAGCCTTTTTCACATGTGAAGATAAGTTGTCCACCCTCTTTGATTGTCAAACATGGTTGTATTGGTGGACTGTTATCTATACCTGATTGTCCATACTCTTTATGGATGTTCTCTTGGATATCTATAGACTCAACTACCTCATCATCAAAAGGAATTCCATCCTTGCTTTCTCAATTTACTTTATCAAGTTGATTGATTATCATCTACCTATCCTATAAGTTTCTCTGAAAAACATGGTGTTGTTGCTCACCATTTGTACTTGACTGCTTGGATCCTTCATAGGTTCTCTTCTAAAAATCGGTGAAACCAACTATGGATGAATCTTCATGATCTGCCCTTGTTTCCTCTTATCACTTGGACATGAATGGTTAAGGGCCCAAGGTCCCTTATAGATAAAGCATAGTCCTCTCACCCTTAGTTCATTATTGATGCATATTTTGTTCTTGTTTCCTCCATCAATCTTTATCAACTCCTTCATAGTGAGCACCCTTTTGAGTAATTTTATGTTTTTCCTGTGTTGGGTTGTGTTATATTGTTTCCACATAGTTAACAGGGGGTTTGAGGGGCACTCGTAACCCCACTTTATGGGGTCCTGGGCAGTGCCTCAAAAAATTTGGATTTTGGACCCTATGTTAGGTTGGGCGGACCCACCTATGGTTTTGTGCATGATTTCAACACATGTTTTTTTGGACGCACTGGTTTTTTGTCCATGGTATTCGACGTGATGTTTTTTTCGGTCCATGGTATTGGATTCTTCGCCATGTATAAATATGTATTATAACATTGAAAGGAACATATTGAAAAATCAAGTTGGTAGTCCCAATTTTGGGATCCAGGGGAAAATCTCTTTGTATATGTGTTTTATGTGTTATGCTCTCGCTATTGTTTATTTTATGTGTTATAGAATTCATATGCATCTAATTTTTGTACATGGTTAAAACCTACATTTGGTATCAGAGCAATTTTGGCTTCAAGGGGTCGCCTTTGTTACTGAGGGGTTTCGCTCAGGCCTATGATAGAACCTGTTCAGTGGGAGATCTGTGAGATTGATTCTGGTGGTGAAAGAAGATGGCGAGCAATGGAAAGATAGAGATAGAGAAATTTAATGGTCAGAGTTTTCGGTTATGGAAACTCAAGATGGAGGATCTGTTGGTGGATAAAGATTAGTATATTCCTATAGATCTGGGTACTAAACCAACGAGAGTGTCCATTGAAGAATGGAAGAAGTTGGATCGGAAGGCAAGGCGCACAATAAGATTGTGTGTCTCAGATTCAGTATTGCTGAATGTATCAAGGGAAGCTACGGCGAAGGCTTTGAGGGACAAGTTAGGGACTTTGTACCAATCTAAGTCTCTGGTGAATAAATTTTTCCTGTGGAAAGAGCTATATAACCTGAGGATGAAAGATGGAGACTCAGTGACAGAGCATTTGAATACATTTAATAGTGTTTCAGATGAAGATAAGTGCATCAGTTTTTTGTGTTCTCTACCAGATTCTTGGGATAGTCTAGCTATTGCAATAGGTAGCCAGAACAATGATGCCTTGTCTGCACGAGGATAGTCCCAGAACAGAAACAAAAATAAGTCATCGAGTGGGAGATCTAAATCTAGAGGGAGATATAAGTCTTCAAGAAAACTTGTAAAGGTGGTGTGCTGGAAATGCAAAAAGGAAGGGCACTACAAAAGGGACTGTAAATCTAAAGCTCCTGATAAAGGAAAGAGATCCGATGATGCTCCTTCTGCAGAGGTGAAAACTACCTCAGATGAAGGTGGGGATGTGTACTTGGCTTCTTCAAGTACACATGTAGATCATGACACATGGTTGATTGACTCAGGTGCATCCTTTCACTTCACTCCCCATAGATAGTGGTTCTGCGAGTATGAGAAATACGATGGCGGTGATGTCTTCCTAGGGGATGATAGGAAGGCTAGAATCGTTGGTCACAGAAAAGTAAAGTTGAAGTTGCAAGGTGGAAGGGTTAGAACACTTCCGGGTGTTCTGCATATTCCTACATTGGACAAAAATCTGATTTCTATAAGCAAGCTGGATGATGCAGGTGTAAAGATAGTGTTCGAGAAAGATACCTGCAAGATGGTTCGAGGAGCACTAGTGTTGATTCGGGGAGTTCGTATTGGAACTCTGTACAAGCTGCAAGGTAGTACGGTTGTTTATGGGTGCAACAATTCTATGGTTCCTAAAAGTGGATCATAAAATCTAGTGGTCTCTGGAGGGAAGATCATGCTATGGCATCAAAGGCTTGGACATAGAGGAGAGAAAGGCCTTCGAATACTTCATGGAAAAGGTATGGTAGAAGGTATGAGTAATAGCTCTTTGGATTTTGATTTCTGTGAAAATTGTGTATATGGGAAGCAGAATCAGGTGAGTTTCCGCTCTGGTGGTAAGAGGGAAAAACAGATATTAGAGCTTGTGCACAGTGATGTGTTTGGACCTCTGAAGGTTCCATCACTGGGTAAGTCTGTGTACTATGTATCATTTATAGATGAATTCTCAAGAAATACATCGATATATTTCCTTAATAAGAAATCTGAAGTCTTTTACAGGTTTAAAGAATTTAAGGCTCTTGTGGAAAATCAAAACGAGAAGAAAATAAAGGTATTGAGGACAGATAATGGTGGACAGTTTTGCAGCAAGGAATTTGAAGAATTCTATAAGAAGTGTGGTATAGCATGATAGAATACTACTCCATATACACCTCACCAAAATGGAGTTGCAGAAAGAATGAACAAGACGTTGATGGAAAGGGCAAGAAGCATTCTCAGTGGTGTCGGGTTAGGACAAGAATTCTGGGTAGAGGCGGTGGATACAGCATGTTACCTAGTCAACAGGTCACCTTCATTAGTGTTGGAGGATAAGACTCCACAAGAGGTATGGACTGGTAAGAAACCTTCTCTTTCACATCTAAGGGTATTTGGTTGTGATGCATATGTACATGTTCCAAAGGAGAAACAAACCAAGTTGGATAGTAAATCTGAAAAGTGTATCTTTATTAGGTATAAGGATGGTTTAAAGGGTTATAAGCTTTGGAACCCAGTAACAAGGAAGGTTTTTTACATCCGAGGTGTGGTGTTCAAAGAGGTGAAAGATGTTATTAAACATGAATTCCAACCAAAGGAACCTAAGAAGATAGAGTTTGAGCTAAAGGAGGAAGAACCAGACTCTACAACAGAGGAGGAATTAGAAGATGAAGAGCCACGAACTCCGGGTCTCAGAAGATCAGTTTAAGAAAGAAGGCAACTAGAAAGGTATAGTCCATCTACTTTTTGTTCAAATTTTTCTTTATCTATTACTAACAATGATCCCATAACTATGAAGGAAGTAGTAGATTCAGAGGATGGAAAACTCTAGAAAGAGGCCATGGTTGATGAAATGGCATCTTTGCACAAAAATGAGGCTTGGGATCTGGGGGAGTTGTCGACTGGAAGGAAACCATTGGCAGCAAATGGGTGTTCAAGAAGAAGAAAAATGTAGAAGGAAAGGTGGGGAAATACAAAGCTTGGTTGGTAGAAAAAGGTTATTCCCAGGTGCCAAGAATTGATTTTGGTCATATTTTTTGTCCTCTTACCAAGGTGACTTCTATTAGATTTCTTTTATCTGTTGCTGCTACTTTTGATTTTGAGGTAGAATAGATGGATGTGAAGACAACATTTCTTCACAGGGATCTAGAAGAGGAAATCTACATGAAGCAACCTGAAGGCTCTGCGGTGAAGGGTAAGAAAGAACTTGTATGCAAGTTAAAGAAGTCTCTATATGGGTTAAAATAGTCACCAAGGATGTGGTATCAGAAATTTGATACATTTATATGGGGACTTGGCTTCAGCAGAAGCAAAGCAGATCATTGTGTGTATTTTAAATTAATTGGTGACCGTGATCTTTATTTGTTCTTGTATGTGGATGATATGTTGCTGGTTGGAAGTGACAAAGAAATTATCCAGGATTTGAAGACACAATTGTCCTCCAAATTAGACATGAAAGATCTTGGTGTTTAAAACTATATTTTGGGCATGAAAATTATCATAGATTGGGCAAAGAGGAAGCTCTGGTTAAACTAGAGGAAGTATGTCGAGACAATACTGCAGAGGTTAATATGCAGGATAGTAAACCGGTGAAGGTTACTATTCTTATAGGTGTGAGGTTATCTGCTGAACAGTGTGATGAGCCCCGAAATGGGTAACTTATTGGCCTCATTTTGCCTAATTATCCTTGTTCAGTCCTTGTTCAATCCTCCATTTTTCATAGATTATGCATTATTTTTTAGTATGTTTATGTCATTTGTACGAATAAGGGTGGTCACTCTTCCTAGGTGGCTAACACGTGCTTATTTCAGGTTTTTGTGACACATGGTGGCTAAAACGGATCTTGAAGGCATCCAAGCAGATTTTGGAAAAGGGACTGTCTACTAACATTTTGGACAGCCAAGTCCCCTAGATTTAGAAGGCTTTCTAGGGCCCTCGTGGTGTATAAATGATAAGGCCTCAGCCTTCATAAGGGACTTTTGAAACCATTTCATTTTTCGCACTACAGTGTTGTCACCTTCAGCTTGTTCTCTTGTAGCCATTTTGGCATAACTGATTGATTGATGACTATTCTTTTATAATGATAAGCAGTCCTATTTTATATCAACTCTGAGTTTTCTATAGGAGTCGTAGCTCTCAGGGTTGGGCCCAGCCTGAGAGCCTAGGACCTCCTTTATGTACTGTTATCTTTCCTTTATGCATCGTTGTTTTCCTTTTAATGAATTTGTTAACGTATTTCTATTAGGCAGATTAAGTTGTGTTGATTAACTAGGTCACTGTTTATGAATAGAATTGCTTCAGATGTTTAGAATAGATTGGTAGGATAATAACAAGGAAGAAAAAGCTCCAGAAAAGGGTCAACAAACACTTTTGGTTTCACCTCGTCCTCATTGGATTAGGGGCTGGAATTGAAGTAACCATGCTGTCCCAAACAAAAACACTAGTTTTCTTTGCCATGAAATCATTAGTGTGATATTTTAATTTACAAAAGTTGGTTATGTGTTCAGATCTCTGAAATGTCTAAATTGCATAGTTGATATATATGGTTCTCCTTCAAATAAAGCTGTTGTTCGTTCACTTTATTGTTAGCTAGATTAGATTAGCTAGGACTTTGATTACTTGCAAGACTTTGTTGATTCACTTGAATGTACACGGTGCAGAGCATCTCTACCACTCTTTCATCCACCTAAGCTTCATCAGAGCCATCTGTTCCATCTCCTAACTAGGTTCCTTGTCTCACATTTGTCCTCTTCGCCACGTAACCCTACCCTTTTTGTGCAACCATTATTTCAGCCTTCTTTGAGCCAATTCAACCATCTACACCTTCTCACCACTCCATCCACCAGTCCCTGGGCCACTTCAGACCCCTATCCTACCTCCATATCCATTTCATGCATCTTCCCTCACTCACCCATCGTCCAAAATCCCATTTCTAAACATCCTGTAGAAATTTCTGAACATCCTGTAGAAATTTCCGAACATCCTGTAGAACCCCTGCAGACTTCCTGCAGAAGCTCACAAATGAGGTTTCTTGATAGCCAAACTTTGTACAACTCTTTGAAAGGGTGTTAGGGACTCCCTAGACCCTCTCTGAACCTTCCCGACCTCTTCCAAGCATTTCTCCTCCTTGATCCACCCCTGCACAGTCAAGAACAGTGAAGGCATATGCATGATGAAACTGACGACTTAATCAAAAATACAAAAAGATGTTTTCTTCAGATAGAGGTAGTCTAGACACATGTATTTTACCTTAATAGAAGTAATGGCATATCTTTCAGTAGTTTGAGATTCTCTTCTTTGCGTCAGTAGGACTATCTGGTAGAATTAGGGTTTGCTAGGGTTTGCGCTTTCCTTCAGTTTTTCAATCTCTTTTCGCAAATAGATTAGCTTCCTTCAAGTTAGCTTTCATCCGTCAATTAAAAAGCTTCTTCTAATAGCTCATAGAAGTTGGCTTAAGCTCCTAGCGGACTTGTGCCAGCTGACAAAGTCACAACTGCGGCAAGAGCTAGTACTTGTGCATACAACACTGTCGCTTCCAAGTTTGTTACAAACTACCGGGTTGATAAAAGTAAATAAGGGAGTCCCAGGAGTTGTAGCATTATTGTTGCAATACTGGAGCCCACCATCTTTTTGGCGCCATTGCTGGGGAAGCGTCAGAGTATTGGTGATTTTTGCTTTTTTTCCATTTTCTCCTACAACCTTCTGCTAAGTAGTTTATTTCATTTCCATTCCGCAATTTCATTTTCGCAAAAGTAGTGTAGACGTTTCCTTCTTTCATAGATTAGCATTTCAATTCTGCAATTTCATTTTTGCAAGCGTAGCTTAGAATTTCAATTCTGCAATTTCAATTATGCAAGCGTAGCTTAGCATTTCAATTCCACAATTTCAATTGTGCAAAGTAGATTAGTTCTTTCCTGCTTTCATTTCAATTCCGCCTTTTCATTTCAGCAAGATAGTTAGTTGTAGTTCAATCTATTTTAGTTTTGCAGGTACCAGCAGAGAAAAAAACAAAAGCAATCAAAAATCTTTCCATTTCATGCCTCGTAGGAACAGAGATAAAACCAGCAAATTCTTACCCAACACCACCACCACATCACTGAGTCAACCTTCTCTCTTGTCTGGTGACAGTGAGCCAGAAGAAGCTATAGGTGAACCTCCTGAGATATACAAAGATCCTATAACAAAAGAAGAGTTAGAGAACACTCCATCTAAAGCCATGGCTGAAAACCGAAATGGTAGAAGAGAAGGTGAGAGAATAGAAGGTGCCTTTCCCATCCGAGAGACCAATGGAGACATTAAAATGAAAAACATAAGTCCCTCCGCTTTACCTCACTTCCATGGATTGACTACTAAAGACCCTGATACCTTCCTGTTTGAGTTTGCTGTCCTTCGTCGAACTTATGACTATGCTGAGGACAAGCAAAAGTTGAAACTCTTTCCCTCTACCCTCAAGGACGCAGCATTACACTGGTTCATGGGGTTACTTGGAAACAATATCACCACTTGGGCTCAGATGCAACAAGCTTTCAATGCCAAATACTTGGACTACTATAGGTCCAAGGAAACCAAGGGATAAATCTTTCGGATGACCATAGGAAGTGATGAGTCTTTAGAATATTACGAGGAAAGGTTCCAACTTAGTTATAAACGGGCCAGGTGCATACTTGACTCAGAATCTCTAAAGCTGGTTCTACTCCGAGGAGTCCCTAAAGACCTTCTGGACACCCTTAACATGCTAGCTGGAAGGGACATCTAGCAACTACCTTATGAGGACATAAAGACCGTGTTTAGAAACCATTCTAGGGTAGCCCGGAAGAGAGTTAGGGGGAATCCACTTTCAGCTAGTACCACCTTCTCCAAGCATGAGTTTGCTAACCAGATGGAAGACCTCAAGAGTGAGATGAGACAAACCATTGCCATGCAACTTGATACCTTCCCAATTCAGCAAAAGAAAGAGGAAGCTGAGAGGGCTTTGGCCATTTTTTGTCCTAGATGCACGAGGAAGCATCCTAAGAATGAATGACCATTGCACTCAGTAGAGGTATGTTTCTTTTGTGAGGAAGACGACCCCACCAACCAATTCCCTACCTTTCCTAGATTTAAAGCCATGTACCTAGGGACTGAGGCGGCAACTGAACCTCTCTACTTCCTCAACCAAAGGAGGCCACATGGACCTAGACCTTACTAGCAGGGGATGCAAGGGACATCCCAAGCTTATTATAACCCCAACCAATCTGCTCATATACCTTCTTGGGGCCCCCTACTCATCCTTCTTGGTCTGCACCTTCTCCATGGTCTTATCCATCTCCATACCATACTCAACCTCCTCCTCATTTGTTTCCCTCTCATGCCCAGTCACAACCTCAGTGGAATGTGCCTCAACCAGGGTGGAGGCCCCAATACACCGCTCCTCCCACCATTTTGCCTCCACCACTGTCTCAACCACAACCATTACCTCCTGCTCCTCCAAGACAACCCCAGATGCCTGCTCAAATGAACCCAAACCCCAACAACAGACAGGCCCAACAGGTATATAGTGGGGAGACAACATGCCCTACCTATGCTGTGGAGATCCAGGAGATCAACCTGCAATCTGGGAAGGTCCTTCCAGAGCGCCAACCTCCTCCCCTAGAGGAGGAGGAAGAGAAGCAGGAAAGTGAAACCCAAGCCATTCCACCCTTTCCTGAGGGACTCACAATAACCACACAACCCAATCAAGAAGAGACTGAGCTTCTGGGAGAACTCGAGCAGTTGTGTGTGAAAATACCACTTCTCCAGGCCATAAAAGATGTACCGGTATACAACAAATTGATTAAGGGGAAGTGTTTCAGGCACCCAGGTAGGCGAAAGAGAGATGGCTCAACTATCAACGTCATAGGACAACTGCCCGCTCTTATGTTGGGGCAAGTAATCTGTCCAAAGTATTTGGACCCTAGGAGTCCTGTAGTTGATGTTCACATCAATGGCACCATCATACCCCACACCTTGATTGATCTAGGGGCCTCCATTAATGTGATGACCAGGGACACCATGCTTAAGGTCAACCTTCAAAGTTCCTTAAGGAAGACCTCGACAGTATTGCAATTGGCAGACCGCTCCACCGTGACTCCCGAAGGGATTGTGGAAGATGTCTTGGTCTCTGTTGACTCCTGGGAGTACCGTGCGGACTTCTTGGTCCTTCAGCCAAAGGCAAAACTCACTGGATATCCCCTAATTTTGGTAAGGCCTTGGCTAGCTACTGCGGATGCTTACATCAGTTGTCGAGCAGGAAGCATGACCATCAAAAATGGGCCTATGTCCAAACAGCTGGTCCTATACCCTCTTGCCCAACCTCTTCTAGAACATGACTTACCCCTCTGGATGGAAGAAGGAGATGAGGATGAGGTCTACTCTGCACCATTATGCACAGTGGATGCCACCAGGGGAGGTCCTCAAACCGAGGATGATTTGATTGAGAACTTAATCCAAAATCCCCCCCCGGTGCACTATCCTTGGAAGAGTTGGTAGAAGATACCCAAGCCAGTGCTTTATTGGACCTATGTGTGACTGATCCAACCACTCCCAGAGTTAAGAATGTGGAGTTTGGCCCTGAAAGAACTTTAAAGATCAGCTCCTCTCTCTCTCCCTCTCAGGAAAAGGAGCTATGTAGCCTCTTCACTCGCCATTTGGAGGCTTTTGCCTGGAGATACAAGGAAATGAAAGGAATCCATCCTTCAGTTTGTACCCATCATATTTACATTAAAGAGGACTGTAAGCCAGTTAGGCAACCTCATGGGAGAATGAATCCAGCCCTTAAGGACATTGTTAAAGAAGAAGTGCAAAAATTGTTGGATGCAGGATTCATCTACCCCATCTCGGACAGCGAATGGGTTTCCCCTCTGGAGTTGGTACCCAAGAAAAATGGGAAGTGGAGAATCTGTGTGGACTACAGAAAACTGAACAAAGCCACCAAGAAAGACCGCTTCCCTTTTCCTCTCATAGATCAAGTGTTGGATGGACTGGCACGAAAGAAGTTTTTCTCTTTCCTAGATGGGTTCAGCGGGTATAATCAAATCCAAATTAGCCCGGAGGACCAAGATAAGACCACCTTCACTTGTCCATGGGGTACCTTTTCCTACCGAGTCCTTCCATTTGGGCTATGCAATGCCCCTGCCACTTTCCAGAGAGCTGTACTGAGCATCTTTGCCGAGCTGGTTCATGATTCGGTGGAAATCTATATGGATGACTTTACTCCTTACGGGTCTAGCTTCCAAGAAGCCTTTGTCCAACCTGGGAAAAGTTTTAAGCAAGTGCATTGAGATGAACCTTTCCCTCAGCCTCGAAAAATGTGAATTCCTGATGACTGAAGGGACCGTGTTAGGTCATACCATTTCTCGCCAAGGATTACAGGTGGATCCTAATAAAATTGCTATCATAAAAAAGGTTCCACCTCCTTAGAAGGTAAGAGATGTTCGGAGTTTCTTAGGCTTAGCAGGATATTATAGAGGATTCATTAAAGACTTCAGCAAACTAGCCTCGCCATTGTTTGGCCTCTTAGGAAAAGATGTTGAGTTTAAATGGACTGACGACTGTCAGAGGGCTCTGAATGAGTTGAAGGATAAGTTAGTGTCTGCCCCAATTTTGAGAGGCCCAAACTGGGCCCTACCTTTCGACATCCACACTGATGCCTCTAACAAAGCCATAGGGGCAACCTTAGGACAAGTTGAGGAAAAACTTCCATATCCCATATAATTTTTCAGCAAAAACTTATCCAAGGCAGAAATGAACTATACTATAACTGAGAAGGAGTTCCTGGCCGTGGTCCATTCCTTGAACAAGTTCCGACACTACATCACTGGCTATCAAACATTTGTACATACTGATCATGCTGCAATTAGATATTTAATGA
>APFE031351312.1:0-10914 GCA_000404065.3 Pinus taeda
CTAATTAACCAGAGCAGAGCGGTAGAGCTGCTCTCGGAAGAACAAGGTTGTAAAGCCGCCTGTGTAAATGATAGCAAAACCTAACTATACCTTTTTCAACCAGCTCAGATAGATGGCTACCGTCGATTTCCTGGAGCAGATCTGGAGCGTTCGTCGCGGCATAATCCCGAGGTGATGGCGGACTGAGCTGTGGCATTTACTGCCTCAGCTACCACAGTCAGTTCAACAGGCAGTGAATCCGAATAAATCCCGAGGAGTCTACCTGTCTCGTCCGACGGGTTATTGTAAGGGACATGTGGCAGCAGCAAGGCCAAGCAACGTGGATAACCCCAACCCATTCCATTTGTAAACCATATAGCAGTATCGCCCTCAAATATTAACGTTCGGGTTGATAATAATACATTACAATGCGTAATGGTATTTTACCTTGACTTATGTTAATGTGCCATGAGTAATAGTTACGAGTTAATAAAAAAAATTTTTTTGTTACCGTGTTGGATTGTGACAAAGCACATTCTGACACTCAATTGGACTCACCTACAGTATAAGAAAGAATAACATGAGAAGTGCATCAAAGTGCACTCAAAATGCTCAAACACTGCATCAAAAGGTGCTTGCATCCTCGCTATTTATGTTTACATTTATGGCAATCATATTTGGACTATCAAAGATAGGGAATTTTTCCAAGCACTGAATTTTTTTTTGCTCGCTTTCTTCAAAATGGAAAAGCACCTCTTCCTCGCCTACTTTGGTGAAGTTGAATTTATTAGGGTCAAAGCCCTAAAACACCTTCTCCATTAAAATTCAGTAGGAAATTTCTTAATATGACACTGTTCATTCAGTTGAGAAATGAAACCATATTTTATAGGGATTATCCGGAACTTAATATCCCCACACAGTTTGTGGATATAATCCATGTCAAAACATGTCCTTAAAAACATCACCCAAAAAGGCACACCCAAATTAATCTATGTTGAATAAGACATTTCAATAATTTGCACACATTTTGCACATTGAAATTTAATATGTTCATGCTGTTTTCCATACTTTCAACACTTTTATTGGATGTAATATTTTTAGTATGTATTCGGTTCCATATAAAAAAATACCAACAATTCTAAGTAACTTTGACAACAACACAACAATTTATTTACATACAAATGAACAAAAAAGCTCAGAAAGTGAATGTCTTGATTTATATTCTACAAAGGAGTGGGATACTTGTTTGCAAAATAGGGAAAACAAGTCTGTCAATCTCACCTAGTAAAAATAAACATAATTCCACATGAGACTCACATTCATGCCTACAATGGATAAATTGGAATAAATCATCAATTTTGCAAGCTCGGAGAAAGGTATATGGGAAGGTTAGATATATCCCATATAATGAAAATAATTGGCTTCATTGTGGTCATTCCAAAATATACGTCTGTAAATGTAGTAGCCGCATAGGGAGAAAACAAGTACTCCACTTCATAGATAAGAGAATTCACCCATCTAACACATATTCTTACCACTCCCCCAAATTATGAGTAGTGAAAGAAAACAAGAACTTCACTTCATAGTTAGAGAATTCACCCACCTAACACATACTTTACCCACTTCCCCAAATTATGAGTAGTGTTGTGACCTAGAATAGAAATAAATGCATATAACTCAAACTCCCTCTCTCTGACATAGAAATGTATATGTATAATAATTCCACCTCGAAGAAAAGGTTTCAAGCTTAATGGTTTGTGCCAAAATAAAATTAAAAATAAAATTGAATCAATGATTATTATTACATGTTTCTTTAAAATGTATTTATGTTTAACTAATATATTTATTCTTTTAATAATAATAATAATAATTAAAAAATAAAATAATAATTTAGTTATGTTTTATGATATTGAGATGTATAATGAAGATGTAATTTTGATATGTTTATCAATGTTTACCAATCGTTTAATTTATATGATCATCCTAATTTAATTATAATTAACTAAACACACTTTTCAATACTAAAATCATAAAACCATACATCTTTATAATTCACATACTCGTTTAATTTATATGATCATCCGAATTTAATTATAATTAACTAAACACACTTTTCAATACTGAAATCATAGAACCATACAACTTTATAATTCACAGACTTGATTACCTACGAACCATGGTGCAATTTGAAGAAAACAAAAAGTTCCTATCAATTTCTTGTGGTGCAATTTGAAGAAAACAAAAAGCTATTAATTTCTTGTTTTTGTATTTCTGCATTGTATTCTTTCATGTGGGCATGATCTTAAATTAACCTTTTATTTCCCAAAGAAATTTACTTGTATTTTCATTTCGCTCTTAATTTATCTTAAATTGATTAATTATAGAAAATATCTTATCAACACATATAATATTAGGTATGTGGTATTGGCCCATGGTAATATAAGTGGAGTTATTTACAAGTTAAGAATTTCCATGATAAACTGAATAAATGAATATTGTTACATATTTTTTAAATGTATTTATATTTAACTAATATATTTACTCTTTTAATAATAATAATAATAATAATTGAAAAATAAAATCACAATTTAGTAAACTTTTATGATATTGAGATGCATAATGGAAATTTATTTTTGATATGTTTATCAATGTTTACCAACATTTTAATTTATATGATTATCCTAATTTAATTATAATTAACACACCATACTTTTCAATACTAAACATAGAATCATATATCTTTATAATTTGCATAATGCATTACCTAGGGAAGTATGTGGTGATTTTAAAAATAAAAATGTTTCCTATCAATTTCTATTTCTTGTTTTAGTACCTGTGTATTGTATTATTTCATGTGCACATAGTCTTAAATTAACCTTTTATTAACGAAAGAAATTTACTTGTAATTTTTCCCTCTTAATTTAGCTTAAATTAATTAATTAAAGAAAATATCATATCAACACATATAATATTAGGTATGTGGTATTGATAGGTAGTGGTATTGGCCCATGGTATTCTATAGGGAAGAGATTATTATTAGCAAGTTAATTAATTCTAATGACTAAGTTGATCAATAAATTTATATATTTTTTTAGTTAATTTTTATGATATTGAAATATATAATAAAAACTATTTATCAACTTAACTCAATACATTTTAAATATTAAAAAATAAAACCATACATTTTTATAATTCACAAATTTGCTTACGTATAAACAAAATCTAGGTAGATTTTAAATATAAATATCTTTTCTTATCAACTTACTTTTTGTTTTAGTATTTATGTATTATATTCTTTCATGTATGCATGATCCTAAATTAACTTTTCTATTTCCTAAAAAAAAATTTACTTTCATTGTTTTTCCCTTATTTCGACCTACGAAAACACGGTGCGATTTAAAAAATAAACATGTTATCGTATTAATGTTTTGTTTTAATTTTTCCCATTTTTTCCATTTATATTTAGTACTCGTTGAACTGCCTACGATTCTAAAAATATATACGTTTTCCTATTAATTTCTGATTTTAGTACTGGTATATTGTATATTTCATGTGCACGTGATTTTAAATTAATTTACTTGTATTTTGTTTCTCTCTTATATTTAGTGCTCGTTGATCTTGTATTTTGTTTCTCTCTTATATTTAGTGCTTTTTGATCTTGTAAATTTTTTCCACCTTATATTTTATATTTGTTAATCTGGTAGTTGTTTTTTAATCTAATCATACCACTTGATTTTACTTCTTATTATGATGAATTTGGGAATCCTTGGAGTAATAAAAACTTTGAAAATATTCAATTTTTTTTTATAAAGATGAAAGTATTTAGAAGAAAAAAGACAGAAAAAAGATATACTATATATATATATATATAATATATATATATTTTTTTTTTTCTTCTAAATTTGATAATATTAGATATGAAATGATCCTTTTCAATTTGGTTGTGATAGGAAAAAAAAATATTTTTTTTCTCAAAATTTAACATATATTTTTATTTTTATTTTTTTCTCTAGATATTACAATTTTGTCTAACTCCACTGATTATGATGAATTTGGGATTCCATGGAATACTCAAGACTTTGAAAATATTCAATATTTATGTCTAGATGAAAATATAAAGGGGTAACATATCGTGCAATGCTTATTATTTCATCTTATAAAATAAAGTATTATGTCTACATTTTTTATTTGATTTTTTTTTTTTTTTTTTTGATAATATTACATAGGAATCATCCTTTCCAATTTGATTGTGACAGAAGAACTTAACAGGGTGTGGACGTAGTTTTTTTCCTCAAATTTTAATAACTATTTTTCTGATATTACAATTTTGTTTGACCATGCTGATTATGATGAATTTAGGAATCAATGATGAATTTGGGAATCTAGGGAATACTGAAGACTTTGAAAATATTCAATATTTCTCTCGCGATGAAAAGATTCAGAAAGGAGCCACATTATTTCATCTTGTAAAACTATGTATTATGTCTACATATTTTTAATTTGATTTTTTTTCTAAATTTTGATAATATTACATAGGAATCATCCTTTCCAATTTGATTGTAACAAAACAACTGTTGAGTATTATTGAGAGCCCATACATAGACTCCTTTTTCTCAAATTTTAACAATTGTTTTTCTGATATTACAATTTTATTTATACATTTTAAATGTCGATATGGAATACTGAAAGGAGGTATTAATTGAAAATTTCTCATTTCATTCAAAGATTCTAAAAAATGTTCGACCCTTTAGATTTGAATGCCAGTTTAGGAAGTTACGAAATATATTTATATAGCTTGAAAATACAAGAACAAGGACACTTTACGCCCAGTTTTGTTGAATGTAATCACGAGAACTATAGAGGAAAATAGATATCTATAGTGTAACGAGACATATTTGGAGACTACTTTTTTTTTTATCAAAATGATGGACAAAAAAACTACCAAAGATTAGGATCATATGATATTAAAGATAAGGGTTACTGATCTAAGAGGATTTCGTTGATTCAATTGAGTAGGTGTTCAAGTGTCATCATCATTATTTAGTGTTGTCGTCAATTCAGTTCAGCGTCGACAATTTGATAGTGTTGGTTATGGATCATGTTATTCATGTAATGTTTATGGTTTTCATGGCATTAAGTGGATATGGGTTTGTACCTGGCTGTTGACTTGTCTCCATCAATAGTTTTGCCAGGATTGGTCGACGACATGTGTCATGTCATTGCCTCACAGGTTGATCATCATTATGAGTTGTCATCCACATTCCAGGGTATGATATGGTTTATTGACATAGGTTATCATCCTGTGATATTGGTACAAATGTAACTTTGTGATGAAGAACAGGTACATAGGTTATTTTGTGAAACCTAAACCTAATACAAACCTAATGCTAAAAATCTAAACCCTAAGGGCATTAACCTAACACCTAAGCCCTAAACCATTTATCAAAGCCTAATTCTATACCTAATGAATCATTGCCTAAGTCTAAACCTCTAAACCTATGCTCATATAACTTTGGACTATATTCATATGTTAAAAAATTGTAAAACAAATATAAAACCAAGACCATAGGCCTTGATCACAACCACGTCGAAGGTTGGCTGTTAGATGTAACCGGTGGGCTATTGTCGCATGCGGGTGGTTAGCGAAGCCATCGCCGAAACAATTGGGATAGCCAGGAGATGTCAGGTCGTGGTTAGACCGCCCCATTCACATGCGGGCGGTCAACCTCCTCTGCCCAGTTAGCAAGCCGCCAACAGTCCTGTGGTTATTATAAAGTTTATTTATGGTTTTTTTTGTTGAATTTGTTAAAACAACAAATGTGTTGGTCATTAAAACTAGCCTAGGTGTCATGGAACCATAAGAACAAGTTCCAAAACTCATCCTGAGGCAACCAAATTCACCCTGAATTTAGCCATGGTGGTTTTCATGAACCTGGAGGCTTTTAAAAGGAGAAGTTTTCCTTCATTGATGAGAAGAGTGGTTTTTTGACTTTTTTCTTACATATTCTTAAGGTCTTAGGCAATTTTGTGTTTAGTGTTATAGGATCATCCGGGGTCAGAATTGGAATCCGTAAGAGGCATTGGAAAACTAGTTAAGAGGACTACCTGATGAAAATGAGTAGAAGTGCCTCTGTGCACATTTATACTGATCAAATATTTGTGTAATCAACACATTCTTTTCATTCCTAATAAAAACGGTCGTCCATCTTGAAAGCGGACCCAGAGACGTAGTCCATGAGGAACGAACTTCATCATCAATCTCGCTATTTAGTATCACCGTATTTTTACTATTTTCTCTTATGTTATGCATATTTATTATGTTTAATCAACTGTCATAAAGTCTTCTTCTCAAGTAGTTTTCCTCGATTTCCACACTTTCAGCTAACATTCAAATCATTAATGGTCAATCAATTCTACATCAGTTTTAGTTTACGATAATTTCAGATCACATAATTTGGTATCAGAGTAGGTTGCATTTGTAGAATTTGCCATTTAATGTTAACTAGGTCAAAGTCACAACGAGGATAAGGAATCCTTGAGCAGATTGATCTAGAGATTGGAAAGCGACGAGTCCATCATAAATCGACCATGTCAGGACGTGACCTGGGTGAAAACAATGAAACTAAGATGAGTGAAGAAGAGTTTCAGTAGGCATTCTTGACTATGTAGCAGATGTTGGGAGAATTGTACGAATACAAGAAGGGGAGAGATGTAGATTCTTCTTCAAAGGCATCAGAGAAGGACAAAGGTAAAGGGAAGAATGATAAACCACCTTCACCTCCATCATCTCCCTCATCATCATCATCATCTTCTTCTTCCAATGCAGAATCTGAAATGGAAAAGAAACCTAAGAAAACATATATTTTGAAACTTGATGTTAAATTTGAGTTACTTGTTTATGATGGTGAAATGAATCCTGAAAATCTAGATAAATGGATTAAGAAGTTAGAAGTGTATTTTCGTATTCAGAACATTTCTAGCGATAAAACTAAAATTATTTTAATTATTTTAATTTACTAAGCATAGACTTAGGGACCCATTAAAAAGAATTAATTATTTTAATAAAACTGTCTCGAGGTGGAATTTCCCAAACTGATTTCTACGTATTATGGAATACATGTGCCCAAGCCTCCCTACAATTTTTGAAGCTTAGAACACATTGGATACTATCAGAAATCAACAATTTACACCTTTATAAGTCATGTTAGCCACATATTATAGGAATCAAAAGTGCATATCATCATGTTTATATTCATATCATCACTAAGTTTGAAATCGTCCTTTTTACAAAGAGTAGTATGCAGGACATCAACAATTTAGCATGGAAATTAGAGAACCAATAACATATCAGAATCTTCCATTCCTATCATTTGAAATTATAATGTCAACACATTCATACAATGCACAACCATCATCAAAATTACATAGTAGAGCCCCACTTCCTTCTTGACAAATAATGAGGGTGATCCATTACTTGTGTTAACATTTCCAAAAAATTTAAATATTACAATTCGTCATGACATCTGCAATATAGTTAGTAAAAGGGTTTTCACACTAGAATACAAGTGTACACCTCAACTTCACATTTTTGACCTTTTCAACGGTCCATAAGGCCAAAAGTGCCAGCTCTTCAAACTCAAAACAACCTAGATACTTTTTCAAATTGGGGTGCATTACTAAACATTAAAACCCACTATTCACATTAAGAAGTTGTGTTATGAGAAAGATACAAGTTCCTTTTATTGAATTTTATTTTTAATGATAGACTAATCAATTGTAGTCATAGGTCGTTATGGTAATTTTCTAGTGAGTATTCTAAGTGAGTGATGAGTCATTCCTAAAAAAAATACTCATTTTACTCTCTAATATTTAGTTTTGAGCTATTTCAACTAATGTATTTCGGAATCATTTATTTGGAGAGCATTTTCTAGGCAATGTAAGGAAATGCCACTTGAAAAATAGGTTTAGATGTTTCTAAATATACATTATTATCATATTAATATAAATATGTCCCAAAAATATTACACATGTTTTAATGAATTCAATGATTAAAAAATAGAGTAAATTAGAAAAATAAAAGCATTTATTACCACTTTATGTATACTTTTATTTCATTCTTCCTTCTCAACATCTATAGTTGTATTCAAATGAGAAATCTTTGATGTCGAACATTATTAGATATAGGAAGAATGAATCTCATACAATAGATATGATGTAATAACTTATCATAATAAGGTTGTTAGGTACGAATTCTCTCAATTTTCCTATATGACCATAGTCATTACTAAGAATTTCGTTGAACAACATGGCAAGTAGTCCAAATCATAAGTATGAGTTCCTTGTTTCACTCGAAGCACATGTCATTTCTTCTAAAAAAATTACAATGAGAAACAAAAAAAGAATGAAAATATTTAAGGATGAACATGCAATACTATGAATCATTTAGTTCATATCTTAGAGTTGATTCATGACTAAATTTACATGCATGCCATGTATAGTTTTTTTATGATATATGAAAGGGTTAAGAACTATATATATATTTTTAATACACAAGTTTTAGAAATATTAATGGACCAGAAATTAAGTTTTATTTTGTATCATTTGGATCGATATTCAATTTATTATAGAAAAACATTATGAGATATGATAAATTTTTAATCATTAATTGACATGCCTTGAGCTCAAACCATGTCTTTATATTTGATCCTTGAAGGGAACCCTTATGACATCATGATGAGAACAAATCATTTAGAAAGTTGTAAACACTATTTATATCCTAAGAATTAATAGATGATTTCACAATTTTTCCATAAAATAATCTTACAATCCTTTAGGCCAAAATGAATTTTTATTATATTAGTTTAAAGAGTATCAATATAAAGAGAAAAATAAAATATTAATTAAATTTAAAAAATACTATTTTTAGGTTTAATAAAGCTTTATGATATGTAATACTATGTGTTTATCACCACTGATAATATAAATGTGTTCAAATACTATTCAGAGAAAAGAGACATTCATATCATCATCCACAAATAACTAACTGTAACCATTATTTTAAAACTTACATGAACAAAGTTCACAAACTTTTATTGAGATTGAGATAACAGAAATGTTTTGCGAAATGATTACATTACATGAATGGCATTTATTTATTTACCAGACAAAATATGAGACCAGGGAGATTAAGCATGCGGGATAGGACGAAGGCGATGGGCATGGGGAGGTGGAGATGGAGGGCAGTGAGAATGAGGGGGTACAGGGTAGCCCGGCTTGTGGCACCCAGATGCAGCCTTTGTCGACCCTTCTGCCAATCTTCCAGAACCTACTTCTTCGTTAGACTTAGCGGCAGCAGCTTCAGCTTCAGCGGCAGCAGCTTCAGCTTCAGCTGCAGCGTGTGTCACAAGAATCGTCGAAGTTAACAACAGCATTGCTACTATTGATATCCAGCACAACCGCGCCGTTTCCGTCTTCTTGGATTTCATGGCCATGGCCATCTTGTTAATATAAAGTGAAAATAAAATGATGAATTCTAACTCTACTTGCAGAATGTATAACGGAATCGATAATAGAAAAAGGAATTGCGAATTGCGTTTTGGAATTGTAGTGCGATGGATGGATCTTACTTATAGACAACACACCGGCATGGCATGGAGGGTTTACAATCGGTCGAAGGAATTCAGTGTATTTATGTTTAACTAATATATTTTTCTTTTAATCATAATAATAATAATAATAATTAAAAAAATGAAATAATAATTTAGTTATGTTTTATGATATTGATATGTATAATGAAGATGTAATTTTGATATGTTTATTAATGTTTACCAATCTTTTAATTTATATGATCATCCTAATTTAATTATAATTAACAAAAGACACTTTTCAATACTAAAATCATAGAACCATACATCTTTATAATTCACAGACTCGTTTAATTTATATGATCATCCGAATTTAATTATAATTAACTAAACACATTTTTCAATACTAAAATCATAGAACCATACAGCTTTATAATTCACAGACTTGATTAACTATGGAACCATGGTGCAATTTGAAGAAAAGAAAAAATTCCTACCAATTTCTTGTTTTAGTATTTCTATATTGTATTCTTTCATGTGGGCATCATCTTAAATTAACCTTTTATTTCCTAAAGAAATTTACTTGTATTTTTATTTCCCTCTTAATTTATCATAAATTAATTAATTATAGAAAATATCATATCAACACATATAATATTAAGTATGTGGTATGTGTTCAGGCCATACATTTTGACGAGGTGTGTTTTTAGGCCATAAATATTGAATCAGGTGGCAGACCCTTCATGTCCAGAGAATCGGTCATGATGAATTGAAGTGCTGGAAACTTTATCTAGAAATTAAGCCCAAAAGGTTACTTAAGGAGAAGAATGAAAAGAAGGCAATTGCAGTAGTCCAGCAAGATCTAAGTTTAGATTCAGGTGATGAAAGGAGGATAACCATCATGGTTACGATAGGTAAAACCTCCAACATTAGTTCAAGATCAAAAACTATTGCATATTCATCTAACATAAATCCTCCACATGAGGATAAGAGATTTGATTTGTTTAACATAAGGATAACTTCTAAGCATACAAAGATAGATACAATGTTTGATAGTGGATCACAGGCGAATCTAATCTCTGAATATTTAGTTAAAAGTTTGCGTTTGGAAAGACAAAATCATCGAATACCTTACCCATTAGGATGGCTAATCAATGGAAACATCATGTAATAAATGAAGAAAAAGTGATTCAAACAAATCAACAGCTAAATCAATACTTTTAAAGACAAACTAAGTTGCAGCAAGTTCACTTAGTAAATAGGAAGCATAAAAGTATGTCAATTCAAGTAGCTGGCTTGATATCAAGTATATCTTTGATTGTCTCTATCATTATGAAAAATAGTTTGTCTA
>APFE031351315.1:3920-20294 GCA_000404065.3 Pinus taeda
TGATATCTAGAAGACCACGAACTGCCTGGTATTTGCATGCTTTCCTTATTTGTGAAAAGCTTAGATGCCCCAACCTCCGGTGCCATAACCAGTGTTCATCATCCTTGCTCAAATAACATTTTTGTTGCCCTTCTTCAAATATGTATAAGTTATTTGGAGTTCTTCTACCTTTGATCATTGTTTTTCCCGTATCAAGATCTCGAACACTACATCCATTTGATCGAAATATTACCTCGGTTCCTTGATCACACATCCGACTAACACTCAGAAGATTATGCTTCAAACATCAACATACAAAACATTTCCAGCTTTGACCTTTTCTTTCAACTGAGCAGTGCCTTTTCCTTTTATGACTGCAGGGGTATCATTTCCAAAGGAAACTTTCTTTCCCTTTTCTAAAACACTATATGATTCAAGTTTTCCTTTATCACCTATCATATGCTTCGAACATTCGCTGTCGATGTACCATTGATTTTCTTGTCCTTCTGCATAAAAAGCTATCCCACATCTTTCTGGTTATGGTTCCTTTATTCTCCATGTTCTGGTACTTGGGGCTTGTTCCTTTGTCTGCCAAAACCTTCTCCTGCATTTAGAATCTTCATGACCAAAGTTGTTACAAATAGAACATTCAATTTCATTTTCAAGGGCCGAAACGTTGTTATAGGTCCTTTTCGTGATCCCAGTCATATTCCTTTGTTTTTGAGCTTCTCTAGTCATGATTGTTTTATAGGAAACACATTGAGTTGCGTTGTGGCCAAAGTTATGGCAAGAGAAACATTGGCCATTGAAGAAACTTCTATGATTATCAAATCTACCTGCCAAACGATTGTAGTTTCTATTGTCATCCATTCTTGAGGCAAATTGAGAAGATTTTACCTGTGGCTGGTTGTAGCATTTGTTCATCCTTAAGATGGATTGTCCCTGATTTACCTATTAGTCTTTGTTAATCCTTGATGTAATTCGTCCCTGTTTTACCTGGTGATCGCCACTAGGCTTTTGCTCATTCCTCCTTGCAGCATTGAGATAACTCTTTGAGGTGGATGCTTGAGATGCTTCTCCATTATACCCCAGACCTATCTTGATTAGCGGAGAATGTTGTACATTGATAATCGCATCCAGAGTTTAAGATCCTTTAACAAATTTAAGATTAAGAGCCTTTGTTTTCTCAATTTCTTTTCTAAGGCCGACAATTTCACATTCTAACTTCTCAAGAGATTTTTCTTTTTCATCAAGTTGGAATTGTAGAGTATCAATGATCACATTCTTTTCTTCTAAACATGTTTTGAGTCTGGAAATATCTTCATAAAAGCCATCCATATCTATAGCATCCATGTAATCATCATCTTCAAAAGCCATTAAAATTTTATAGTTATTACCTCGTTCATCTTCATCACTATTTGAAAGACCATCACTATCTTCATGAGTGTAGTAATTTTTCTTAGTTACATTTTGTTTCTTGTTCCATCTAACAGGTTCCTTCCCTTTGTCAGTTTTATCCTTATGAGGACATTTGGCAGCATAGTGACCGACTCTCCCACAAGCAAAACATTTGCAAGGAAACTTACCTCTTAATCTTCCAGTACCCTGTTGAAGGTTTTTGACAAAATTTGATTCCTCTTCCTCTTCTGATGCATGTCCTAACTCATAGTAGTCTCCATTGCCTGAAGCCTTGAAAGTTGCTTCTCTCCTATCTGATGGTCCTCCTTTCCTCATTTCATAAGTAGTTAGAATTCCGTGTAGCTGTGACATGGTAAGGTTTCAAAGATTCTCTTTTTTTTTCTATTGCAGAAACTTTAGATTCAAACCTAGGGGACAAAGATCTTAGAACTTTTTCAACCACAACAGCCTCTTTTATTTCTTCACCCAAGTTTTTCATACAATTAACAATCTCATCTACACGAAGGAAATAGTTAGCCACACTTTCATCATTATGCATTCTGAGATTTTCATACTGAATTTGAAGGGTTTGAAGTTTTTTCCATTTTACCTGATCATCACCTTCATAGCTCAGTACAATCTTGTCCCATATTTCTTTTGTGGATTTATACTGCATAACCTTGACAAATTCTGATTGAGATAGACATCCTAATAGAGTATTGACTGCCTCTGCATTTGTTTCATATTTCTTCTTCTCAGCCAGATCTGTAGGAGTTGCTGATGGAAAAGTATACCCTGTATTTATGATATCCTAGACTTCTGTACCAAGAGATTGAAGATAGGAAGTAACTCTTACCTTCCAATATACAAAATTTGTCCCATCAAAAATCGGTGGCCTGATTGATGCTTCCCTCTCGTAGTTGCTCATGATGAAAGATCTTCCTTCAAGCGATCAAGCTTCTTCTGAAGGACTTGTCTGATACCAATTGTTGAAAATAATACTGAGAGGGGGGTGAACCAGTGTTATCAAATTCTTTTCAATATATCTTCCAAATTTATACTTTAATTTATTCTTCAGATATTGATCGTTAGTTTGTATGTCAGTACCATATAATAATGAGTAAGAACAGGAAAAACAGATAATCACACCAAACAACACCAGATATAAGGTGGAAACCCAATGTGGGTGAAAACCACCTGCTGCAATATGTCTCTATCTTTTTTCAATTAGAAACTTTTTTTACAATGATTTTGTACTGGTGCAGTCCTTCGCCAGTACACAAGCTGCAACCTGCAAAGAGCTACAACCCTCTCTCCTTTTCCAGCTTCTCCTGGAAGGGAGCTACAACCCCCTTGGCTCTTGTACTAGCTAAGATACTAGTACGTAGGTGCTGAGCTATAGAAGGCTACTACCTTATCTTTCTTCCAGGGACCACGTTTCATAAATTTTCAAACTGGATCCAAAACATCAAGTACATGTACATCACCCAATCTCCTTTAAACAATTAACTTCTAAGAATGCAGTAACCAGAAAATATCACCAGTAACCAGCCACCAATTTAAACCCAAATCTCTGCAGAAACAAGTAAAATACAGCTAAAATATATTTCAAGAAAAAGGTCCACAACTTCACCGAAGGAAACCTGCGGATATCTGCACTTATGCCATGAAGAGACTGCGCAGCTCCGCACCTGCTCTACTGATTCAATTGTGCACCTCCACACATGTACCTTCTGCTGCGCTGCGTTCCTTTGCACCTACGCCTTCTGCTACACTACGTTCCTCCACACTTGCGCCTTCTGTTGCACTGCATTCCTCCGCACCTGCGCCTTCTGTTGCGTTGCGTTCCTCCGCACCTGCGCCTTCTACTGTGCTGCGTTCCTCTACACCTGAGCTTTGGATCGCCTGCGGACCTCTGTATAGAGCCAAATTCTCAGTCCATCAATGTGCCACAGACTGTTAGATCCACAGATATGAACATGCCCCAAAGACATCACGACCTATCAATAGATCCGCCCTACAATTTATAGATTTCTCTTTTATCTAGATCTAGCTTTTCAAACCGATCACCCAAAATTTTGGATCTTAAGATATTCAATTTTCAAGTACATAGCCAAATGATCTCCTTTCCTTTTTATAGGCAAGCCCTTACTCAAACCATGGATCAAAACCATAGAAAACCAATACAAGGGATTCAAAACCTGGGTTTAATATTTTAGATGCCAAAACCATGGACCAAAACCATAGGATCAAAAACGTCGAACTAAATACCATGGACCAAACGTAAGACGTGCATTTTTCTCTGCATGAAAGTCCATGCATTTTAGGTTCGCATATTTTGTGCGGGAGGTCTGTGAACATATCCGCACTTTGTGAATGGCGTGCCTGCGAGTCCACACCTTTTGAATCGTGTACCTGCGAGCCCCTTATTTTCTTCCATTCTAAGTAGGTTGATCATCAATCTTTGCTACTGTCCTGTTGCACTATGATCTGTCATCTATATGAGAGGGTTGCTACCAAGTACAACATATGTACCATAATGCCAACAATCTCCCCCTTTGGACTTGATGGCAACAACAACCAATCACTCTCCCCCTTTGACATCAAGGGAAAAGGGGCGGATTACCATACTCCCCCTGAGTACCTGCTGAAAACTCTGAACAAGCTCCCCCTTTGTATATGCTCTGTGTTGAAATGCTATCTTCAGACCAGCACACATTGATCTACTCCACCAGAAAACTCTTGAGAAATCAAACCATGGACTTCTCAGATAATGCGAACAATGCATCATTAGAAGAATATATGCTCCCCGAGAACCTGTGCCAGATGATCTCTGATAGACCCATTCGACGCACATAGACCGGCAAATGTACATGTATTCACCAGATTCAACAACAAGATGATGCATCAACTACCCCCAGCTTTTGCCTGAGGTATTCAAACGTTTCCCTGGGTAGTGATTTGGTGATAATATCAGCAACTTGTTCCTTAAAAGGAACATACTCCAATTTCACCTTTTGTTTCAACACTTGTTCCCAGAGAAAGTGATACTTGATCGATATGCGCTTGGTTTTTGAATGCATGACTGGGTTCTTTAAAATGTTGATTGCACTTGTATTATCACATAGGATGGAGATAGGTGGTGTACAAGTGATTTGAAAATCCTGCAAGGTCTGCATCATCCAAAGAAGTTGAGTGCAACAAGATGTAGCAGCCACATATTCCGCTTCAGCTGTAGATAGAGCAATCAAACTCTGTTTCTTAATGAACCAAGATACTAATCTGGAACCCATAAAGAATGCACCACCACTTTTGCTCTATCTGTCATCCACGCTTCCAGCCCAATCTGCATCTGTATAAGCATGAAGAGTGAGCTATGTATTTCTAGGATACCATAAGCCATAGTTTTGAGTTCCTTAAAGATACTTGAAAATCCTCTTCACTGCCTGAAGATGAGTTTCCTTTGGATTTGCCTGAAATCTTCCAACTATTCTTACTGCATGCATGATGTCCAGTCTGGTACATGTCAAATAAAGTAGACTTCCAATCATAGATCTATAGGTTGGTTGATGCACTGCTACTGATTCATCCTTTGCACTGAGGCTGCATCTTGTAACCATGGGGGTACATACTAGTTTTGCATCTTCCATGCCATATTTCTTTAGGATCCGTTTGAGATACTTGGTTTGGGACAAAAAAATACCATTTTCATTTTGTTGGATTTGAAAACCAAGAAAATATGTCAGTTCTCCAAGTAAAAACATCTCGAATTCTTTCTGCATCACCAAGGCAAAGCTTTGACTCATAGCTTCTTCATTGCTACCAAAGATAATATCATCTACATACACAACAAGTATTAGCAATTTGTCATTTTCAATTTTTATATAAAGATTGCTATCTGCTGATACTTTTGAAAAACCTTGTTGATGAAGATATTTGTCCAAGTGGTAGTACCAAGCCCTTGGAGCATGTTTAAGACCATAGAGAGCCTTTTTCAGTCTGCACACAATATTTGGATCATTCCCAAGAATGAAACCATTTGGCTGATCAATGTATACTTCTTCTTCTAAGTCTCCATTCAGAAAGGCTGATTTCGCATCCATTTGAAATACTTTGAACTTCTGAAAGCTTGAGAGAGCAAGGAACATTCGGATGGCCTCAAGTCTTGCAACAGGACCAAAAGTTTCTTCAAAGTCTATTCCTTCTTGTTGAACATACCCTTTACAAACAAGTCTGGCCTTGTTTCTAATTACTTCCCCATTTTCATTCAACTTATTTTTGAAGACCCATTTTGTCCCTATGACATTCTTATCTTTTGGTCTAGGAACCAATTCCCAAGTGTTGTTCTTTTCGATCTGCTCAAGTTCTTCATCCATTACCTTGACCCAACATTCATCTTTGCACGCCTCTCTTACATTTTGAAGTGCAGTGGAGGAGAGTAATGCCAAATAGCTTGAAGCTTCTGCAATTGTTCTTCTTGTTTGTATGCCTGCCTCCTTTTGCCCCAAGATTTGAGATTCTGGATGATTCTTTTGAACATACCTGGATGGAGTCTTCTCTTATATCCTTATCTGTTCCTGTAGTGCCTCTTGAGGTTCTTCTTCATCTTTAGTCTGATTCAGAGGGTAGTCTTCATCCTCTTCGATATTTTCATAATTTATTTGCCTAGGAATGTTTCCCTTTTCATCAACCACCACATCAATGCTGTCAACAATTCTTCCAAGTCTTCTATTGTAACACTTGTATTCTTTGCTTTGCAGAGAATAACCAAGGAGAATGCCTTCATCTGCTCTAGGTTCAAGTTTGCCAAGTTGTTCATCATTATTCTTAATATAGCATTTGCTTCCAAAAATTTTGAAATCCTTTACCGAAGGAGTCTCACCATACCAAAGCTCATGAGGAGTTTGAGTGTTGTTCACTCGGACATTTGTTTTTTTGAGAATAACAACTGCAACAAATGCAGCTTCACCCTAGAAGGTTGCAGGAGTTCCAGACTCATCAAGCATAGCATGAGCCATTTGTTGAATCGTTCTGTTCATCCTTTCCACCACTCCATTTTGCTGAGGAGTCCTAGCTATAGAGAATTCCCTTCTTATTCCATGTTCTTCACAGAAATCGAAAAATTCATTTGAGGTAAACTCCTCACCTCTGTCATACCTGAGGCACTTAATTTTTTGATCTGATTCGTTTTCAGCAAAGGCTTTGAAAGATTTGAATTTTTCGAATGCTTCGTCCTTGTGTTTCAGAAGTCCCAACCAAACCAACCTGGAGAAGTCGTCAATGAAAAATATAAAGTATTCTTCTCCTTGAGGTGACCTTGTCCTAGATGGACCACATACATCTGTATGGACTAGATCAAGAGGCTTGCTGGCTGATCCTTCCTTCTCAGGGAAGTTGGTTCTAGTTTTCTTACCAAACTGACATGATTTGCATATGGTGTTGTCTAGAATTTTGACATCAGGAAGACCACGAATGCCTGGTATTTGCATGCTTTCCTTATTTGTGAAAAGCTTAGATGACCCAACCTCCGGTGCCATAACCAATGTTCATCATCCTTGCTCAAATAGCATTGTTGTTGTCCTTCTTCAAATATGTATAAGTTATTTGGAGTTCTTCTGCCTTTGATCACTGTTTTTCCTGTATCAAGATCACGAACACTACATCCATTTGATCGAAATATTACCTCGGTTCCTTGATTGCACATCTGTCTAACACTCAAAAGATTATGCTTCAAGCCATCAACATACAAAACATTTCCAGCTTTGACCTTTTCTTTCAACTGAGCAGTGCCTTTTCCTTTTATGACTGTAGGGGTATCATTTCCAAAAGAAACTTTCTTTCCCTTTTCTAAAACACTATATGATTCAAGTTTTTCTTTATCACCTGTCATATGCTTCGAACATCCGCTGTCGAGGTACCATTGATTTTCCTGTCCTTTTGCATAAGAAGCTATCCCACATTTTTCTGGTTGTGGTTCCTTTATTCTCCATGTTCCGGTACTTGGGGCTTGTTCCTTTGTCTGCAAAAACCTCCTCTTGCATTCAGAATCTTCATGACCAAAGTTGTTACAAATAGAACATTCAATTTCATTTTCAAGGGCCGAAAAGTTGTTATAGGTCCTTTTCGTGATCTTAGTCATACTCCTTTGTTTTTGAGCTTCTCTAGTCATGATTGTTTTATAGGCAACACATTGAGCTGCTTTGTGGCCAAAGTTATGACAAGAGAAACATTGGCCATTGAAGAAACTTCTGCGATTATCAAATCTACCTACCAAATGATTGTAGTTTCTATTGTCATCCATTCTTGAGGAAAATTGAGAAGATTTTACCTGTGGCTGGTTGTAGCTTTTGTTCATCCTTAAGGTCGATTGCCCCTGATTTACCTGGTAGTCTTTGTTTATCCTTGATGTAATTCATCCTTGTTTTACCTGGTGATCTCCATCGGGCTTTTCCTCATTCCTCCTTGCTTCATTGAGATAACTCTTTGAAGTGGATGCTTGAGATGCTTCTCTATTGTACCCCAGACCTGTCTTGATTAGCAGAGAACACTATACATTGATAATCTCATCCAGAGTTTCAGATCCTTTAACAAATTTAAGATTAAGAGCCTTTGTTTTCTAAATTTCTTTTCTAAGGCCAACAATTTCACATTCTAACTTCTCAAGAGATTTTTCTTTTTCATCAAGTTGGAATTGCAGAGTATCAATGATCACATTCTTTTCTCCTAAACATGCTTTGAGTCTAGAAATCTCTTCATAAAAGCCATCCATATATGCAGCATCCATGTAATCATCATCTTCAAAAGCCATTAAAAGTTCATAGTTATTACCTCGTTCATCTTCATCACTATTTGAAAGACCATCACTATCTTCATGACTGTAGTAACTTTTCTTAGTTACATTCTATTTCTTGTTCCATCTAACAGATTCCTTCCCTTTGTCAGTTTTATCCTTATGAGGACATTTGGCAGCATAGTGACCGACTCTCCCACAAGCAAAAAATTTGAAAGGTAACTTACCTCTGAATTTTCCAGTACCCCGTTGAAGGTTTTTGACAAAATTTGATTCTTTTTCCTCTTCTGATGCATGTCCTAACTCATAGTAGTCTCCTTTTCCTAAAGCCTTGAAAGCTGCTTTTCTCCTGTCTGATGGTCCTCCTTTCCTCATTTCATAAGCAGTTAGAATCCCGTGTAGCTGTGACATGGTAAGGTTTCGAAGATTCTCTTTTTCTTCTATTGTAGAAACTTTAGATTCAAACCTAGGGGACAAAGATCTTAGAACTTTTTCAACCACAACAGCATCTTTTGTTTCTTCACCCAAGTTTTTCATACAATTAACAATCTCATCTACACGAAGGAAATAGTTAGCCACACTTTCATCATTATGGATTCTGAGATTTTCATACTGAATTCTGAGGGTTTTAAGTTTTTCTCGTTTTACCTGATCATCTCCTTCATAGCTGAGTACAATCTTGTCCCATATTTCTTTTGCGGATTTATACTGCATAACCTTGACAAATTCTGATTGAGATAGACATCCTAATAGAGTATTGACCACCTTTGCATTTGTTTCATATTTCTTCTTCTCAGCCGGATCTGTAGGAGTTGTTGATGGAAAAGTATACGCTTTATCTATGATATCCCAGACTTCTATACCGAGAAATTGAAGATAGGCAGTAACTCTTACCTTCCAATGTACAAAATTTGTCCCATCAAAAATAGGTGGCCTGATTGATGCTTCCCTCTCGTAGTTTCTCATGATGAAAGATCTTCTTTCAAGCGATCAAGCTTCTTCTGAAGGACCTACTCTGATACCAATTGTTGAAAATAATACTGAGAGGGGGGTGAATCAGTATTATCAAATTCTTTTCAGTATATCTTCCAAATTTATACTTTAATTTATTCTTCAGATATTGATCATTAGTTTGTATGTCAGTACCATATAATAATGAGCAAGAACAGGAAAAACAGATAATCACACCAAACAACACCAGATATAAGGTGGAAACTCAATGTGGGTGAAAACCACCTGCTGCAATATGTCTCTATCTTCTTTCAATTAGAAACTTCTTTTACAATGATTTTGTACTCGTTCAGTCCTTTTCCAGTACGTAGGCTGCAACCTGCAGAGAGCTACAACCCTCTCTCATTTTCCAGCTTCTCTTGGAAGGGAGCTACAACCCCTTTGGCTCTTGTACTAGCTAGGATACTAGTACGTAGGTGCTGACCTACAGAAGGCTACTACCTTTTCTTTCTTCTGGGGACCACGTTTCATAAATATTCAAACTGGATCCAAAGCATCAAGTACATGTGCATCACCCAATCTCCTTTAAACAATTAACTTCTCAAAATGCAGTAACCAGAAAATATCACCAGTAACCAGCCACCAATTTAATCCCAGATCTCTGCAGAAACAGGTAAAATACAGCTAAAATATATTTCGAGAAAAAGGTCCGCAACTTCACCGAAGGAAACCTGCAGATATCTGCACTTATGCCGTGAAGAGACTGCGCAGCTCCACCCCTGCTCTACTGATTCAATTACGCACTTCCACACCTGTACCTTCTGTTGCGCTACATTCCTGCACACCTACGCCTTCTGCTGCGCTGCGTTCCTCTGCACTTGCTCCTTCTGCTGCGCTGCGTTCCTCCGCACCTGCGCCTTCTCTTGCGCTGCGTTCCTCCGCACCTGCGGCTTCTGCTGTGCTTCTTTCCTCCGCACCTGAGCTTTGGATCGCCTGCAGACCTCTGTATTGATCCAAATTCTCAGTCCATCAATGTGCCATAGACTGTTAGATCCACAGATCTGAACATGCGCCAAAGAGATCACGACCTATCAATAGATCTGCCTTACAATTTACAGATTTCTCTTTTATCTAGATCTAGCTTTTCAAACCGATCACCCAAAATTTTAGATCTTAAGATATTCAATTTTCAAGTACATAGCCAAATGATCTCCTTTCCTTTTTATAGGCAAGCCCTTACTCAAACCATGGATCAAAACCATAGAAAACCAATACAAGGGATCCAAAACCCGAGGTTAATATTCTAGATGCCAAAACCACGGACCAAAACCATAGGATCAAAAACGTCGGACTAAATACCATGGACCAAACGTAAGACGCACGTTTTTCTCTGCATGAAAGTCCATGCATTTTATGTTCGCATCTTTTGTGCAGGATCTCTGTGAACATATCCGCACTTTGTGAATGGCGTGCCTACGGGTCCGCACCTTTTGAATCGTGTACCTATGAATCCCTTATTTTCTTCCATTCTAAGTAAGTTGATCATCAATCTTTGCTACTAGCCTGTTGCACTATGATCTTTCATCTGTATGAGAGGGTTGCCATCAAGTACAACATATGTACCATAATGCCAACAAGCTCTATCTGATTCAATTGAGGAAGATCTTTCTCCTGAAATTACTTCTGAAATTAACGTCGTAGAATCATCTACTAAAAAGGGTAAGCCATCCAAAAATAAAAATAAGGGAAAATGAAAAGCTAAATAAGACACTTTTTCTAAGGAGAAATCAAATAAGAATGAACTCTCTGATGAAAAGAGGAAACCTTGGTATATTTTCTTAATTTGTGAGGAAGATCATTACACCAAGGAGTTCCCACATCATGTCGAATTTTCCAAATTTGTCAAAATTTTACCCACTCCCACTATTTTGAAGGATCCTTTTCCTCCCTAGGACATTAAAATAGTTTCTTATGACCAATCCTCCTCATCCCTATCGACAGATATCATGATGATGTCCTCCAAATATATGGTATCAATAAGATCCAAAGATTACACGTCAAAGAGTCATGTTGAAGATGGAGATGACTCCAGTCAAGCTTGTCAAAATTTCACATCTAATTCTCCTTCTTTTGAACATTGAATATTGAAAACCCAAACCTTGATATGATAATTTGTTCGCCTTCTAAGGGCATTCTTTGAAAGTCAACTTTTTATCCTCATGCTAGGGCTACTCAAAACTATAACATCGTCGAAGGTTTGGCTATGTCACCTTTGGAAATGTCAGCTCTTGAAGTGTTATAAACTTGTCCAGCACAAAGGAATTTATTATTATCATCCATAGGAGTAGTAGATCCTCATGACTCCAATTTGATTTTTTTCAATCTCAAAAATCGTGTCCTATGTCTCACATACCAACTGGCTTTTCAGATATTAGTTCATTTCAAAACTCGACGAGTTTCTCGATTAATGATTGATGAAGGAGTATCGACAAGTATTATGTCCATTTCCCATTGTAAATATTTGGGTTCTCCAACAATCAATTAATATCCCACAAATTTGAAAGCCTTTGATGGAAGAGGTTTTCATCCGTATGGACTTTTAAATGATTTACCAATTGAATTATAGAAAAAAAAGGGTTGCCATAGACGTTGAGGTTGTTGATGCTCAACTTGACTATAATATTTTTCTTTGTTGGAAAATCAACGACTCCATATGAAGAAGTTAGGGTTGTTCTTTTGAAAGAATCATCTTTGATTGGAACTTTCGCATTCCATCCACCCAATGATGCCCAGATTAACATGATTACATAATTTATTTTCGAATCGGTAGATTTTTGTAATGTACCTTCAGAATGAGAAATGATATTATATGGAAATGAATTTCCTCATAGCCCTCTTGTGTTAGCTTATGAGGCAATTTAGTCCTTTTCCAACTCATCAAAATCTAAAGTCAGTTGAATGAATATGATTATTGATGAATATTCTCATTTGTCACACTTGGAACAAATCTATATGCCTGATTCTTTTAATACAATTTTCTTAACCGATGAAGGGATTATGGAAGTCATGACATTGGATGAAATGCAATGGAACAATACACATCATCATTCAACTTTCCTTCCATCGTTCGAAAAAATTGAGAATAATTTCTCAGTTATGTTTCATGTGAAACCCTTATTGATCCTTAATGTCCAATATCTACCCTCTTTTCCAGTTCTGAAGAGAATTTAGGGAACATATTGGCAACAATACCCATAGATATCTTAGTGAAACCTGAAATAATTGAAAATATTCATATAGGAGCTTCGTGTTCTTTAGAAGAGATTCAAACTTATAAAGCCCTATTTCAGGAATTCCACAACATCTTTGCCTGGTCATATGAAGAAATGCTAGGAATTGGCCCAAGCATAGTTGTACATGAAGTAAAAACTTATCTCGATGCTAAGCCTATTAGATAATGATTACATCTTATACATCCATGAAAATTTTCCACTATCAAGACCGAGTTTGAAAATTTGTTGAAACCAGGATTCATCTACCCCATTCCTTTAATTGATTGGGTATCAATTATTGTGCCTATTAATAAACAATAAGGAACTATTAGAGTATGTGTTGATTACCGATATATTAATAAAGCTTGTCCCAAGGAAAATTATCCAACTCCGTATGTCAACCAAATTTTAGATCTGGCTACAATCAGATAAACATACTCCCTTCTGATCAATATAAAACTGCATTTATATGCCCATGGGGAACTTTTTCTTATCCCAAACTCCCATTCGGCCTAAAAAATGTTGGAGCAACTTTTCAATGAGAAATGTCTTATGAATTCCATGATATCAAGCATATTGTTCAATCTTATTTAGATGACCTACCATCTCATTCAATGAAAAGGCAAGATCAGCAATTGCACTTAGAAGAGATTCTCATTAGGTGTAGGCACTACAATATTCACTTTAATCCGCACAAATATGTTTTTTTTGTGCAATCAAGTTATCTTCTAGGTTTCATTGTTTCGAAAGAAGAAATTCATGTCAATCCCCTAAAGGTAGAGGCCATTCTGAATTTTCCTACTCCTTCTAGCCTTACTCAACTCCAAAGTTTCCAAGGGAAAGAAAACGTTGTGCGTAGATTCATCCATAATTATGCTAAACTAACCCAGGGTTTTACTCGACTGTTGAAAAAGGGAATTCCATTTTTCTGGGATGAGCTTGCTGATAAATCTTTTGATGCATTAAAACATGTACTGACCAAAGAAGCATTACTACATCTAGCCGATTATCATCAATATTACCTTTTGTACTTAGTCACGTCTGATGCCACCATTGGCATGGGGTTAGTCCAAGAGGATGGTTCTAGTAGTGAACATGTGATTTACTATTTGGGTAGAAGTCTCACTAAAACTAAGATAAAATATGAACATGTAGAGAAGAGATCCTTGGCAGATATACAAGTTGTTCAACGATTTTGTCACTATATACTTCTCCAAAAAATAACTGTCATTTCAGATTGCAACCCTATGATGTATATTCTCACTAAAAATTGCTAGGGGGGGAAATAATTCAAATGGATAGTTATCTTACAAGATTTTGATTTGGAATTTGAAAAGTCCAAATAAAATAAATATTTTCTTTTCACCAAATTATGGTGTGACTTTCCTCATACTGATATAGAAACTATAGCAGAAGATTCTTTTGCTAGCGAATCTCTATTTCTTATTATTATGTTAGATCTATGGTATGGAGATATCATTATATATATCCAAACACAAAATTTTATCCTCAATTCATGCAAAATTAATCATTGTCGAATTCAATACCAATCCCAACAATACAATATTAATGGTGACACTCTTTACCGGCGTGGTATTGATTCTATATTTTGACCTTGTTTGACTCTCCAAGAGGTCAAAACAACACCAAATGACTGCCACTCTGGAGTGTGTCACAGTCATATGTCTGGGTATGCTACTACCCAGAATATATTATGTACTATCTATTTTTGGTCGTCAATGTTTAAATATTCCATTACTAGAGTTTGCAAATTCGATAATTACCAAATATATGATCGTAAAATGCAAGCACCTCTAGCTACTCTTTACCCTATGATAGTAGTCAGTCATTTTCCCAAATGGGGCATTGAATTCAACATATATAACCCTCACTCGATTGGGGGGCATGCATATATTATCCTTGCAATCAATTACTTTACAAAATGGGTCGAGGTGATGCCTACATATAGAGACGACGGTGAAACTGCAACAATTCTCATTTTCAATCATGTCATTGCTCGATTTGGTGTCCCACAAGCTATTGGTACAGACCATGGTATTCATTTTCGTAACTTTATGATGATCGAGCTATCCACACAACTCAGCCTATGTCATGATAGCTCTACTTTGTATTATCCACAAGCTAATGGGCAGGTCGAAGCTATCAATAAAGTTTTAACCAATATGATTAAATGGATAGTTGATATTCATAAAGGAAAATCACATTCTATGCTCTTTTTAACATTGTGGTCTTACCATACTACTGCAAAAACATCGACCAGTTTTAAAGTAGTATTACCCAATGAATGTGAAATCCCATCCCTAAAAATAGCTATCGGATTATTCTACTACCTTTGCCGAAGAATAACTCTTTGTACATTTAGCACATTAGATTAAAATCACCATGATGTCATACTGGTTAGTGAGCCTCACAAAAAACATTTCAAATCTCTAATCCTCGTTCATATTCTGAAGGTGACCTAGTCTTGGTTTATGATCAAGCTCATGACAAGTTAGGCACAGGAAAGTTTGAACCCATGTGGCATGGCCCTTACATCATAAAGCACGTATTAGGTAAAGCAGCCTATGAGCTAGTTGATTACAATTGTATTTGTTTGGGAAAGCCCAGAAATGGTATTTACCGAAAGAAATATTACGCATTAATTTTTGGTGAAGATATGTACATTATTTGCCATTTCTTAGGTATGTATGATAGTTAATGTTTTCACATATTCTACTACTTCTCCTACTTATCTCATTTTTACACTTGATTTGTAGATGTTGATGTTCTCTCAGACTTACGTTGGCTTTGCTGATGGCACTAGTCGTAGTACTCAAAATTTATCTTCCGCATCCTGTGTTACCTATTCACCTAGTGATGAGCTAGTCTCTATTCATGGAATATGTCTAAGTCAAGAAACCAACAACATAGTAGAATATATTGTATTCATTGAGCTATTAGTTGATTCCATAACATTTGGTATCTTACATTTGATCGTTAGGTTAGATTCACAGTTCCTGGTATTACATTTAAATCGTGTCTATACAGTAAGAAGTACAACAATGTTAAGAGTATTTTTATGAGTCTATATTTTGGAAAGGAAAATTGATTATATCGAATATCAACACATTCTGAGATATTTTAACACACTGATAGATGCATTGGAAAATCATGTGTTAAATAGGAATTTGCACCATTTGTAAATTAAAAAAAATATTCATTCATACATTGATAGAGATAAACAATAGGAAAAAGTAGTAGTTTTTCATTAAAATAGAGTTTTTATAAAAGTGTGTGTCTACAAAATATTCCATCTGAGGACATAAGGCCCTATGGCCTTTTATTTTCCAAATATTTTGACACCAAAAATCAAAATGTGGTCCTAGAAACTAGAAAAACTAAACATGATGATTCTCATAACGATAGCTTGAGAAAATCGACACAACAAATGTTTGAGGGGCCCTAGAACCCCAACTACATGTCTCTGATAGGTGCGAGGAATGTCATATGTCCTAGTCTCTGGGATGTTCGAAGACAACCTTTCAAGGTTGTGTTCCAACACTGTCAAGATATCCTTTGCCTATGAGTTCACTATGCAGCTGCTATAGGCTTCTCACCTCATCTATCAAATCATCTTGGCTCGGCTAGTCAGTTTGGGCACAAATATGCACATGCATCTCGCATAATTAGCCTTTGAAGAAAAAAAACACATAAAAGTTTTAAATTTTGGAAATATATCAAATGTGAAATTCTCACATAGATCACCCCACTGAGTTCCAGATGGTAGTGGGATATCATGATCACCTCTATAATCCATCCGGGCATATGAAAATTCCTCAATAGGAACAATCTCCTGGCCTAACCACTCAAAAAACTTTGCAGTATACCTTCGTACAGGTCCATCACCTCTATGGTATGCCATAAGTTCAACCCACCTCATCATGCGTGGATCCCTAAAACCCCCCTCATCTATTAGAATTTGTT
>APFE031351323.1:2959-48295 GCA_000404065.3 Pinus taeda
TAGTTGTGAGTGGTAGGCTTCTTGGTTGCCATAATTTTTCTTTCCATTTTTCTTGCTAACCTGGATGCCTTCTCCAATGAATCGGGTTCCCAAAGGCGAACCTCATGTTGGATATTATCGTTTAAAGTCCCTATGAACACATCAATCCTATGCTCCTCTCGAATATCTCTTACTCTTATGTTCAATTTTTAGAAGTCCTCAATGTGCTCCATCATTGAACCCTTTTGTTTGAGATTTATCAATTGGCTAAAAAAGGTGTTTTTTTTTGTATCCTCATAATGTGCTATCATTTCTTCCATAAAAATTTCCCAAGTGACAATTTGTTTACGAGAGCAAAGCCATCGATACCGATACAAACTGATTTGGTTCCAAATATAAAGTTGCAATATGTACCTTTTGTGTGTTTTGCACATTATGGAGATCGAAAAATTGCTCCATATGTAGTATCCATGCTACGGGATCCTTGCCACCAAACTTCCTCATATCAATTTTTGAAACATGGTGGGTTTCCTGAGTTTCCTTTACTACCCTTTCACCATTAGTAACCATTTCTTGTAGCAACTTATCCAAATTTATCTTCAATTCTTCCATCTTAGCTTCCATGCTATCCATCTTAACTTGCACACCATTCATATTAGCTTCCACACCATTCATCTTGGCTTTAGTTACCTTTTGTGAGAGTGAAATTTGTTGTACTTGGTCTTGTAATTTTGATCTATCATGTTGCATTTCTTCCTCTTCTTCTAGAGTCACGCTAGAGCTTTCAGGTTGCTTACTAGGTGTTTCCATTTTCTTTCTTCGGGGAATCAATTAATGCTAATAATTTTTCACTATTCCCTTTGAATTCCTTCAAACTAATTTTTCAAACCAATCTTATGCAAAATTTAAAAGAAATGACACATTTTTTTCACTTTGTAAGAGATCAATATTAAATATATTGTATCTATGTAACTACGGATCTCAAATATCTAAAATAACGTCCTGCAGTAGCACTTTGAGTCCTATTTCTAACCCGGCAAGTCTTATCAAGATTGGATTCTCCAAGGAAGAGTTATGCCAATCTCCCACGCTGACCTGATTATAGACTAGTTTAGTAGAGAAAACTTTTACGAAGTTCCACGTGTCAATGTTTCGACCTTAGTACATGCAACGGATATACAAAAACCTACAGGCCATCCTCTTTCTGAAACTTCTTACGAAATTTCAATCTGATCCTTAGAACAAAAGTTATGATGATTTTCCCCAGGTCACCTATTTGGAATGTAATTCGGAAGCCTGCAAAAACCCTAACGTCCTCAGATCATATCTTTGAAAATATAGCAAGACAAGCTCTGAAATTTGGATCCAAAGTTTAGAACGATTTTGGCTCAAATGGGTTTTGGTTTTAGCTTCTGAAACATTGTAGAAAAATAGTTATAATGAAAATTATACGATGACCTATTTGGAGCAGCGAAACCCTAGAATCCAAAGCTCTCATACCAAATGTTATGAAACCAGCTCACAAAAAGATATAAAAGATAGATCAATGCCTTAGAATTTAGCCTCTTTGAGGGGGAAACCTCCTTTAAATTACGCAGATGAACAATTCTTGGATGATACAAATGACTAAACCTCCCTTCTATATATAGGACTCTAAGGGGTCACAATATAATCAAGCCGACATAACAATAATAACATAAGGGCACAACAATAACAATAGCAGGTTTCTATGGGGCACACTAATAACAACATGGGGACAATAAGGGCACAATAATAACAATAAGGGCTACAATGACAATATTAATGGGGGACTCACTAGTATTATAGGGACCTAATAATTATCAAGGTTAGGTTATATCAGTCTATAACACTTAGGAGCAAGGATGAGAGCTCCCACGCGCGCAGGTCTGACCTAGCAGCTATTGCTGCCTCTTGCAGCCCCTCCACTTGGCATCCTCCGACTGCTGTTTTATTTCCTCTTGGCAGCCTCCTGCTGCTGAGTTCTCCCTCACTATGCCCCTCTCTGCAATGGGAGATTTTTCCTCCCAATAAGGAACAAATGATCATGAAGTAGCCTTTACTTCTTTGTTAGCAAAAAATGGAGCTCCAAAATCCAGGCCACCCGCTAGTAAATTCATGAAGAAGTTAGCAGACATTCTAGAGATCTCATTACCTCCAACACTCCCCAGAAAAGCTGCTATCTCTTTAGCTAAACATGGTTTGGTGGGAAAATTTACAGGGTTGTGGCCCTCTCCCAGAGCAGTCCAAAAATGGGTAGAGAGAAACTGGAGTGCAAATATCCAAGGGAAAATATGCATAAGATTTTGTGGAAGGGGATATTTTACTTTTCTATTCGAAACTAAGGAAGACATGAATCTAATATTTAGAAATGAACCCTATTTTATGGATTCAAGAGGCTTATATTTGAATAGATGGTCTCCAGATTTTGATCCAAAGATGGACATCCCAAGTGTTGTTCCGGTTTGGGTCAGGTTGCCTCATCTTCCCCTTCATTTTTGGGGTGATGAGTCGATGAAAGAAATCGGAAATGTGGTAGGCAAGTACATAGACAGATGTGAAGCAAAAGATAATATGCACACCTGTGTTAGAATCTGCATGGAAGTAGACCTGGGGAAAGGGCTACCGGAGGCTATTAAAATCAAGGTGGATCAATGGACACACATCTAACAGCTGGACTACGAACAAATCCATTCAAATGTAAGGTATGTCATGAATACAGTCATTTTGCAAATATATGTAGTAAGCTAAAAGAAGTAGAGAATGTTGAGAATGTTGAAGCTAAAGAAGATACTTGGGAACAAGTAAAAAGAAAGAAACCCCATTATAAACAAGTTGCCACTAATTCCTTTCAGCTTCATGAAACCAATGCAACAACCTCTATCCCCCTAATAAACATGGCCCCTCCAGCAAATCCTTCATCAAATCCACTCGAACTTCTGGGGGATGACCTGCCATCGCCTCATTCTCCTTCCCAAGCTAATGCATTAGCCATCATCTCATCCCCCACCCAGAGTCCATTCTCTCCCCCACCCACAGTTGACCGAATTCTTACAAGAAACAAAGTAAATGAAAACAACCAAGCATGGGAATAGCCAAAAAAAGTCAGAAGGAAATCCAACAAAGAAATAAGGGATGAGACAACAGCAAAGGAAATGGCCATAGGCACCCAATAGCCAATGGACTCTCTTCTCAGAAAACAAAAGGGAAGTGGAGAGAAAAATCAGCAAAAGGAAAAGGGAGGGACCCATCATAAATCTAGTAAATAATGATTGTGGTCTCTTGGAATAGCAGGGGTCTAGGATCCACTTTGAAAAGCAATGCAGTACGAGACATAATAAAACAAGAACAGCCAGATATTCTTATGATCCAAGAGACCAAAGTCAGTAATCAAGAGGTTCAAAAACTGATCAAAACTCAAAAAAAAATTCGAAGGAACAACCATGGACTCCAATGGAGCCTCAAGCGGTATATGCACAATTTGGAACAAATGGAACTGGGAACTTGTTAATCAAAAACTCAATAACTATTGGGTAAGAACATATTCAAAAAAAAAAAAGAACACGAATGAAGAGTATACCTTCATAAATATATACTCTCCAAACCATTATAGAGATAAATCTCAATGGTGGAAATCAGTAAAAGAAGAGGCACAAGAAGGACAAAGGGGAAAATTAGTGATAGGAGGGGATCTAAATTTGATTATAAATATAGATGAGAAGCTGGGAGGTAATTATTTCAGCGATCCCTCAAGAGCAGTACTAGAAGAACTTATAGAAGAGCACAAACTCCTTGATATTCCTCCAAGTAATGGAAAATTCACCTGGAGTAATAAAAGGCCAGGGGCACACAATATAAAGGAAAGATTAGATAGAATCTTGATACAAGAAAATTTGGCAACAGCATTCTCCATAATCAAAAGAAAAATAGTGCATGCTTCAGCCTCTGACCATAAGCTTGTTGTGCTAATATTGGATAGATTGGAGAATCAAGGTCTGATACCTTTCAAATACAACAAAATCTGGGACAGCAAGGAAGATTTTGGTAAAATAATAACGGAAAGCTGGGAAACGAATGTAATAGGCTCCCCCCATTATGTATGGGAAAGCAAGTTGAAAAATTTAAGATTACAACTAAAAGCATGTGCAAGAGAAAACGCTCTCAAGGAAAAAAAAAATAGAGCTGCAAGAGAAACTCAAAAAAATGAGCAAGGAAAAAAAGAATCAGCAAGATAGTGAGCAAGAGCATGCTCAAGAAAAAGAATTTTTCATGGACCTATACAAGAAAAACAGGCTAGAGGAGGAGGAAATTAGACAAAAGTCAAGATGTTTATAGCTAAAAGCGGGGGACAAAAACACCACCTTTTTCCATAACAACCTTAAGATAAGAAGAGCAGGTAACCAAATCGAAAAAATTCAAGTGGAAGGCAGGAAATAAACGAAACATAATCTATCAAAAAGGCTACCCATAACTACTATAAAAACCTTCTATCAGTAAGGGACCAGTAAGTGGACAGCGAAGATGAAGACTTTCTTCAGCAAATTAGCAGCAAAATCAATGAAAAGCAAAACAAAGAGCTCGAGAAGAAGGTTACAGAGGAGGAAATAAGAGAGGCAATTTGGAGTATGCACCCAAAAAAAGCTTCAGGGTCGGATGGTTTTATAATTGCTTTCTATAAGAACCATTGGATGACAATCAAAAAAGATCTAGTAAGAATGATCAAAAATGTTTTAAAAAAAATAAAGTGGGAGAAAATACCAAAGCTTCTAATCTGGCTCTCATCTCTAAAGATATGAATCCTATCTCCTTTGATAGATACAGGCCTATCTCTTTATGCAACTCCTCCTATAAAATCATCACAAAAATCTTGGCAAATAGACTGAAAAGAATTATGCCTTACATCATCTCTGAAAACCAAGGTGGCTTTGTCCCAAAAATACAGATTAAAGATAATGTTATTATAGTGTAGGAGGCCATACACAGCAGTATTCAAAGAAAGGAAAAGGGCATGGTAATAAAGTTGGATATGGCCAATGCTTTCGACAAATTAAATCATAATTTCCTTGTAGCTATCCTTCAAAATTTTGGTATCTCTCCTAAGTTCATAGGTATTGTTATGGCATGCATCTCCACCTCTTAGATAGCACCATTGATCAAAGGGAGGCCAAGCAGATATTTTTGTAGCACAAGAGGTCTGAGGCAAGGGTGCCTGCTTTCTCCTTTCCTCTACATCTTAATGGCGGAAACATTGAGTATTCAGCTAGAAAACCAAAGAGTAAAGAGGAAAATCACAGGTATTAGAATCCCCAGAGGAGTTAAAGAAATAAACCACTCGCTTTTCGCTAACGATACTCTTCTCATTAGCGGAGCCTCCATTATAATTGCCAAGCAATTTAAAAAAGTTCGAGATGATTTCCTTGATGTTTCAGGAGGCCTTCTAAACAATAAAAAATGCAAAACCTACACTTGGAATGTGCCAATTAACATTATGCAGAGGATTTCTCAAATAACGGATATTTCGATTCAACTAAACTGGAGCCATTTTACTTATCTAGGTTTACCTTTTGCAAAATAAGTGGTTAAGTTAGAGGTCTAGAACAAACATATTGAAAAAATGAGGGGGAAAATACAAATTTGGGGAATGACGTGGTTAAATTTAGCAGGCAGAACAATATTAATCAAATCTCTTCTTTCAGCCTTGCCTATATATCAGTTTGCCATAATTATGGCCCCGACAAGTGCCCACAAATAAATGGAATTAATTATTAGAGGATTTCGATGGCAAGGAGGAAAACAAGAATCCAAAAGATTCAGTCTAGTTCGTTGGGATCAAGTGACTCTTCCATTTAAAAAATGAGGTATCTCTATTAGAATTCCAGGTTTGTCAAATAATGCACTTGGGATCAAGTTAGTTTAGAGAATGTCAAATGGGAAGGATCATTGGTGGGGCGAAGCACTTCCAAGGAAATACCTCAATTGTCAGCGGTCAAAGATGCTCACTGAAATTATCCATGATCATCCTTGTACTCAAGTATGGAAACTCATCAAAAAAAGTATTCCTCAAGTTAGAGACCAAATCTCCAAGAACCCGAGGAATGGGAACTCTACCTCTATTTGGGATGACAGGATCATGGGAACAGTTCCCTTGATTCAATATCAAAACTTAAGAGGACTGAAAGATTGGTTGAAGGAGAAAGGTACTACTTCATTATACTCCATATCAGAGTGGGAACAAAATAGATAGGTAGCTTGGAGAGTGCAGTTTCTTCCAGATAGACTGAAAAATCAATGGGAAGAATTGAAGCTTTTACTTGCAGAAGTAGCCCCAATAAATAAAGAGCGCCAAGATAGTTATATATGGGACCCAATTAGAGGAAAATTTACAGTAAAATCAGGCTACAATTTTCTGCAAAAATATCACAATTACGAAAACTAGAATCTTTGGACAGCAACATGGAAGAATGAATGTTTACCCAAAAAAAAAAAAAAAAAAATTTGCATGGACTCTTCTTAAAGGCAAGATTCTTATGGTGAAAAATTTGAGGAAAAAAGGTTTCAAGGCCCTTCTATATGTGTTATGTGTCAAAGGGAAGAAGAAAGAATTCAACATTTATTTTTGAAGTGCATTATAGCCAGACAATGCTGGAAGCAAATCATCAGTCCTCTTGAAATGAACATTGACACATTTGAGCAGCTGAAAACTCTAAATGTAAATTGGGAGAAAAGTTATCCATGTGAAAGGAAAAAAAATTGTTATAAATCGAATCTGGAAGTGCCTCCCCTCCACTCTGTGCTGGCATTTATGGCTACCCAAGAATAAGTGTATCTTTAAAGGCCAAAAGCCAAATATTGGGACCATTTTAGCCAATACATGGGGTCAAATTTCAGAAATGATAAGTGCAAATGGAGTGCCAAGTTTGGACCAAAACAGTGTTCACTAAGAAGAAAAGGATTGGTATAAAAAAGCCCTCATTGAAGACTCAACAAGAAATCAATTACCAAAGAAGGTAGGAAGAAAAATTAGAGATTGGAAGCTTTGTGGGAACGACAAGGAGATGGAGGAATGGATTAAAAAAAAAAAAAAAAATCACATTCTTTTCTTTGATGGAGCCTCAAAGAATAACCCTGGAAGAGCAGGGGCAAGTGGATTAATTCTGGATTCGAAAGGCGAGACAATAGCTACTTATGAATGGGGGTTAGGAACAATGAAAAACAATAGGGCGGAGGCATACAGTTTGCTAATGGACACCAATATCCTCAAAAAATATCAGTTAAAAGATCCTATTATAACTGGTGACTCGGCAATTATAATAGCAGCAATGGAAGCAGGGAGAGGCTTCAAAAATCTAGCTTTAAATAAAATTTGACAAAGAATTATGGACAACATAAAGAAGCTGGGGAATGTTGTTTTTAAACACGTTCTTAAAACCCAAAACAAGGAGGCCGACTCACTGGCCAACAAGGCAGTGGAACGGATATCCGGAATGGTGAAAGAAAACCATGAAATCTACGAACAAGCAATCCCATAATTTGTTCCCTCAAAGGGACAAGCCTAAGACTCAAAGCATAGTTAATCACATCAAAGCAATTGCAGCAAGGAATCAAAATATGAATAAGCAACAGGAGATCCATTTGTACATGACTAGCAGAAAAATCTTAGCTAATCCTTCTCGAATAGTGAGGAGAATCCTCATAATTAAGAATTGGAGGCATTGTGATTTACAACAGAGAAAGAATCACCCCCAAGATCAGCACATAGTAGCTAAAGGTCAAATCAATCTTGGAAGTGTTCGTTCTGAGCAGTGGAATGGATATCCGGAATGGTGAAAGAAAACCATGAAATCTACGAACAAGCAATCCCATAATTTGTTCCCTCAAAGGGATAAGCCTAAGACTCAAAGCATAGTTAATCACATCAAATCAATTGCATCAAGGAATCAAAATATGAATAAGCAACAGGAGATCCATTTGTACATGACTAGCAGAAAAATCTTAGCTAATCCTTCTCGAATAGTGAGGAGAATCCTCATAATTAAGAATTGGAGGCATTGTGATTTACAACAGAGAAAGAATCACCCCCAAGATCAGCACATAGCAGCTAAAGGTCAAATCAATCTTGGAAGTGTTCGTTCTGAGCAGTGGAACGGATATCCGGAATGGTGAAAGAAAACCATGAAATCTATGAACAGGCAATCCCATAATTTGTTCCCTCAAAGGGACAAGCCTAAGACTCAAAGCATAGTTAATCACATCAAATCAATTGCAGCAAGGAATCAAAATATGAATAAGCAACAGGAGATCCATTTGTACATGACTAGCAGAAAAATCTTAGCTAATCCTTCTCGAATAGTGAGGAGAATCCTCATAATTAAGAATTGGAGGCATTGTGATTTACAACATAGAAAGAATCACCCCCAAGATCAGCACATAGCAGCTAAAGGTCAAATCAATCTTGGAAGTGTTCGTTCTGAGCTGAATGGAAAATCAAGCAAGCACCGTAGTCAGCGATATATTCATGAGTAGGCCGAGAAGAGTCATGAGCTTAGCATTCTCAATCAAGCCTTTAAAAATAACCTCAAGTGTAGGAACCTTCATTATCAGAGGCAGCATCGAGAAATAGAAATTAGAGAGCAACGAACTTCAATTATCAATACACAGGAGCTAAGAAGAGGACAACACAGAAGTAGTAGAGAAAAGCATCAAGGAAGAGAATGTATAGTGCAACAAGGAATCCACAATCATCAGGAAATCCAAAAAAACTCGGATAGTTAAAGGAAAAATCATGACAGCTAGGAACGACACATGATAGATGTCAGTGATGGCAGCTCGGACCACAATTTTCATGAGAAAAGCAGAGGCACTGGGAAAAAGTGAGGCAGATTGAAGGAACAACAGAAGAAGGAACAACAAAATATGAAGGAATATCAGAAGAAGGAATAGCAACCAGAAGGAACAGCAGCAAAAGGAACAGCGCCAGAAGGAACAGTAACCAAAAGGAACAGTGGTAGAAGGAACAACAGTCGAAGGAACAGCAGGTCAAAGGAACAGCAGGTCGAAGGAACAACAAGAAGACGAAGGAACAACAAGAAGACGAAGGAACAATAGTATAAGTAACAACAACCAGAAGGAACATCAACAAAAGGAATAGCGTCAGAAGGAGCAGCAACCAAAAGGAACAGCAGCAGCAGAAGGAGCAGCAGCCAAAGGAACAGCATGCCAAAGGAACAACAGACTGAAGGAATGGTAGGCCGAAGGAACAACAACAAGAAACATCAAGCAGAACTAACAACAGAAGAAGGAACAGCAACCAGAAAAAGGAACAGTAGCATAAGGAACAACAGACGAAAGAAAAACATACCAAAGGCACAACAGGTCGATGGAATAGTAACAAGGAACAGCAAGTAGAACGAATAACAGCACAAGGAACAGTAAACGTAAGGAACAAAATTTACTCTTCCAACTTACAAACCATAATTTTTTGTGAAATATGCGATGTAACTTTGTTTTCTTAGCGGGTCAATTATTAAACAGTACGCTAGAATAGCTAAAAAAACTTCTAAAGTTTTGATACCAAGCACAGGAGGAAGGTCTGCGTGCCTATTCAATCGATATCAGAATAGCAGAATGCAAAAGGAGCTTGCTCCAAAATCCTTTTATGATAATATAACAACTATCCGATCTTGTTAAAAAAATAAGGCAATTTTCAAGGTTAGTCAACAACTAAATGTGTGGCACACATGCTCAACGTTTCATATAAATACAAGATAGTATGAGGCATTATTCATTCATATCATCTAATCTTACATTCTTCTCTCTCTCTCTATCCTTTCTTGATTGGGTATACAAGGAGCAACATCTCTCATGTGGGAGAAGAAGGGTGCAACAAGGAAGATAGACGTAGCTAGGAGGATGACGCAGATCTGTTCCAGCATTGACTGTCGTTGACCTAGGTGCAACAAGCTAAGGGTGACTACGTTGACTAATGAGGGAGGTGTTTTGACTACGGCCTAGTGTGGGGAGTCTCCTTCAACCAAGCCACAATTCTGATCTCCAATTCATTGACCTAATTTGACCACCGAATTTACCAGTGTTGACTAGTTAGGGTTGACCATAGGGCTGCTAATGTGTTGACCTGTTTTGACCATTTCTTTTGGGTTGTTTTGGGTTTACCTTCATTGTTGTTGAAGTTCGAGTTGACCAAGGTTGACTCAAGGTCATTTGTGGACTGCTTGACCATCTTTGCAATTGTTGGTTAGGGTTTCTATTACTGTTGTCATAAAATTACAAAATTATACATTTGTACTAATTCTCTATCTGTTGAACTATTGAAGATTATAGCAGAATTGATCAAAGGGTTTCCCCGCATTGGGGTTTGTCCTTGGCTAGCTGCCACATCTAGTGTCTCTTGTCTTGGCTTTTTTTTCTATCAATCTATTAATGTTCTATCAACATTTTATGTTATGTTAATGTGATTTATAAACAATGGCTAATAAGAAGAATTTGAAGTAAACTTCTCTAAGCATAGAACATACCATAAATTAACACATCGCCACCATTATCGATTCATCCTTTATTAGAGAAACCTTGAATGGGATCCATCCCTATCAAAGTACTCCTTTCACTATGCCTTAGGGGAGTCCAAACACCACCCCTTAGGGGAGCCCACACTCTACCCCCTCAGGTAGTCCATCTCACACTTCTCATAGGGAACCCCTTTGTACATCCCAGTTCAAATTCGTTTTACGATGGAAAATAACACCAAAATCATGTTTCTTACTTCCTTAAATCTCCTAGATATAAGTAAGTTGACAAATGACCCCATTGTATAAAGTTAGGATTTCCCCCTATGCCAACCAATTTACCCTCGGATATACCAAAATTTGAAGGGAAACAAGTGGAAGATCCGAGAAACCACATAATTATCTTTCATTTATGGAGCTCATCTAATAGCATCATAGATGACTTAGTTCACCTACGAATTTTTCAATGCACCCTCACTGGGCCTGCGACGAAATGGTACATAAGTGAGGCCTCAGGTTCCCATGGGACCTTTAACTCTATAGCACAGTCATTTCTCACCTTCTTTCAACTCGACATATGTCATGATACTAGATTAGAACTACTCACCCATTTCCAGTAAATGACTCCTATACATATCTCAGACCATGTCCATGAATGATGGAAATGTCGTAGTATGTGCAAAGTAGTGTTGCGAGCGAGCACCCCCCCCCCCTCGATCCCACTCCCAATCCTCGCAAGTAGAATTTTAGGTTTCATTCAAATCCAATAGACTTATCAGTTTTTCAAGATTTCAGGATTGCAATGTTTCCATTGAATTTTGTCATGTATTAGGGTATGGAACTCATATTTAATCAAGACCACAAATCCCTCTATGTACCTTGATGTTAGTGACATTGGTTGTCGAACTCCTCTATCATGACCCTCCTAAAAATGTACGCATCACTCAAACAAATTCTTGACTTGACAAAGATACCTTTGGATATTAATGCTTAGAGGGTGATATTAATGACAAAGATCCTGATTTTCCAACAAGACTAAAAAATTAGACATGTCTCTTGGTGGCAAGAGGCCCAAGCATAAGAAATAGATAATAGATTTACTTGTCTTTTCTAGGTTCTAGTAGTTTTTATTAGCTATTGACTCTTTCACATTTATTATTATATTTTTTTAAACATTATATGACAATTTAAGTTTGAAGTTGGCAATTATAACTCATTAGTAATGAATTATGAATATGATGCTTCATGAAATTTGAAAGTTGTTTCATTTCATTTTATAACATTTCATTTCATGTTAGATGTTATTTGTTGTAATGGTTACACTTAGCTTACAAGTACAACTTTGGTGATCAATGATGATAAATGCTATATATTGAATTTTGAAAGCTTGAAACCTTAAGATTGATGAATCACGAGACTCAATATGTTATATGTTACTATGTTACTAACTTGTGGACGTGGTTGATGAAGATTATAACTTCTAGATGATTGTTGTTATATGGTTCAATCTATGTTTTTTTTATGTTTTTTATATCCTTAATTTCTACATGTTTTTGTTGACATATATGTATAAATATAATATATATATATATATATTATTATATAATAATATAATATATATATATATATATATATATATATATATATATATTTATATATTATATATTATATATTATATATATATATATATATATATATATATATATATATTATTATATTATATATATATTATATATATATTATATATATATATATATATATATATATATATGATATATAAAAAACGCCCCGGGATTCGCTCCCAAACCAGGAGCTTTTGAAAATGTTCCTCCCGCACCCGTTTTCGCTCCCGCTCCCCGCTTTCACTCCCGCTCCCAAGTAACACTAGTGCAAAGTGAATGTAGATGAGCACCTCCTCCTCGACTTATTTTTAAAATATCTTTTGCCCACGATATCAAAAGATGTGGCTACCATGTTCCTATAAACAAAAGAATTGTTGAGATTTACCTTGCTACTGAAGAAAAGGTCTCATCGTAATCAATTCCCTCCACTTAAGAGAATCCTTTGGCCACACATCTTGTCTTGTGCTTCTCCACACTCCCATATGTTGCTTGCTTTACCTTGTAAATCCATATGGAACTCACCATTGACTTTTCTGTTGGTCATGGGACAACTTCCCAAACATTGTTTCTGATAATGGATTCATACTTCTCAGCCATGGCATCAACCCATATTGTTTGATGCATTTCTTCCTTGATTGAGGATGACTCAACCTTTACACTCTCTCTCATCAGAACCATGTATCCAATGTACCAATTTGGTTACCTCCTCTGTCTGCGTTGTGATGTTGGTGCTCCCACATTCTCTCTAGAATCATGCATCAATATGTCAGCCTCTCCGGTGCACTTCCTTCCTTCTATGGAAGTCTCTGCATGAGGGGGTTCTTCCACTCTCTTATCCTCTGCATGTGCATGCTCCAAATCATCTTGAGGTTCCTCTAGAGACTGAAGCTGCCTCTCAAGGGAACATCTCATGGCCTTCTCTTCATCAAACTTCACATCTCTATGAACCAATATCATCATGTTGGATGGAAGGTACACCTGATAGTTGTGAGGTGTATCAGTGTACCCCACTAATATGCCCAACTCAGATGTTGCTCTAGCACTTTATGTGCATCCTTGGTAACATGACATTAGACTGATGAACCAAAAATCTTGAAGTTTTCCAAATCTGGTTTCTTACTTGAAAAATATTCTTCCAGTGTACTCATCCAGAGAATTCAATGAGGCCTTTTGTTCTGAAAATAAACAGTTGTGTTGCATGCTTCATCCCATAAGTGCAACGATAGGCCCTAATCGTGTAACATTGTTTGTGCCACTCCCACAGTACTTTTATTCTTCCTTTCAGCCACCCCATTCTACTATGGGTTATGAGGTTCTATTAACTCTCGTTGAATTCCTTATTTTGCATAGAACTTCTTGAATTCATTCGATACATATTCTCCACTATTATCACTTCTGAGAGCTTTAACTTTCCTGCAAGTATCGTTCTCGAAAAGTGCTTTAAATTCAAAAAATTTAGCGAACATCTAATCTTTCTTCTGAAAGAATAAAATCCAGCACTTAAGAGAAAAATCATCAACAAATATTACATAATACATGTACTTGGTCATGGAGGCTGTCGAGAATGGTCAACACACATCTGAGTGAACTCGATCAAGGATCACTTACACTCAATTGTTTTTATCATGAAAGGAAGATTTTGTGTACTTCCCCAATGTACATCCATTTGCATGTGTCTCTCTTCTCTAGTGTACGCTTGGTAAGTCCTCAGTAGAAATTATTGCAAGATCTTCAAAGATCCATGGTGCAAGTGACCCAATATTCTATGCCACAACTCATCGATGTCTCATCTTTGCACCTTCTTTGGTTTAGTGCTCAAAGCATTGCAGTCTTCTACATCCAATTTGTAGAGTTTCTTCACCCGAACCTCATTCTGCTTCACCTGTCCTGAGGATATGTGACGAAGGAAATACTTTCCCTTGCTAAATATCACATCGTAGCCACGATCTTCCAACATGGAAACTAAAACCAAATTTTTCTTCAAACCCGGAACATACCTTACATATTTTAATGTGATAGAAGAACCAGACTCCCTCTGAAAGGTAATAGTATCGATCTTGGTTGCACTATACATCCCATCGTCTCCCATCTAGATATGCATATGGATTTCCTTCTCCTCCAAGTCACTAAAGAACTCTTTGTTGTCATTCATATGGAATGAGGCTCCACTATCTAGGTACCACACACTACCCATCACTGATGTCATCATGCAAGCGATGAGGGTGAAATCCAACTCAGATTGTGAAGCAAGAGATTCACCTGCCGCTCCTTTTGAGGGCTTCTTACTAGCCTTCTTGTGCAGAAACTTTGTGGCATAGTGTCCCAGCTCATGATAGTAAAAAAATTTAATCTTTGACATGTCCTTCTTCTTGCTTCCCTAACTGGAATCTAATTTGGAATGGGACAACTTCCCCTTCCCTTTATTTTCCTTTTGAGCTAAGGCACAATTCTCCTCATCATCATGTTTAGATGAGGATCCATCTCTAGTGTTCCATTGAATCTCTTCTTGTACCACGGTTTAACCAAAACCACTCCCACTCTGCTAGCTTCTCCCTCCCATTAACTGAGTCCTGGTAATTGTGCCAACTCTTGGGAAGGCCTAGAAGTGTTAGGATCACCATAAATTCTTCACCAACTATAACAATGACACTTCCAATCTCATCCCAACATTGGGTGAAATTGGTTAAGTACTTCGGTATATTTTTTCCCTTATCGATCTTGATCTTTCTGAGATTTTCCTTCAATGCTAGCTTCTTGTGGTCACTATTGTTTTAAAATAGGTCTATCAAGGCCTTCCAAATTACAAATGGATTTTCCTTACCATGGAAGTTCAAGACAATATGATCTCAAATTCCTTCTAGGATAATCCTTCTCGCCTTTTCCACACACTTTCTCCACTTTTCTAGGTCTTGAGCATCATATTGCTTAGGAATATATTTGTCTATGAATTCCTTAAGCCTGCTGTCTTCCAACACTTCCTCAATCCAGTCCCTCCAAGTAATATAGTTTGAACTACCCTCAAGGGCATATTCGAGTCTCAATCCATATAACAACATCCAACTAGCTCTGAAGTATAATACTGCAAATACAATTTCTCCTACAAAAGACAAACTCATATTCTCCTCTTCTATAATGATTTTAGATTTGATACCATATATAATTTCCTTGTAGATTCAAATTGTAGATTGTACAATGCTAAAACAATTTACTTGAATCTACTCTACTCATAAGCGGAAACAATAAATGATCGATGAAATCACGAAGCATAAAAGAGAAGGAATTCAATCACACATAACACAATAATTCTTTGGGGAAATCCATAGCTAAAAACCCCTACTATCTCTATATTGCATTAATCAAAAAATATGAGAAGATTACAATGCTTTCCTCAAGCTCGAGCAACCTCTGCATTTCATCAAGATTCGAATGATTATACAACTAATAATACATTGTCACTAAACTTTAATCTCAACCAGGTCTTTCTATGATATGACATGCATGATTTAATTATGAGTGAATCTTCAGTTTACTTGTTGATTAGTGTTGGTTACACCCCACTACTGTAGGTTACAGCCCACTAATGGATCTCCCACTAATTCCTCCATTTGTTAGAACTAGTTTAACTGAATTAAATAATTACAAATCAAAATAAACTCAATCAAGGCTCCTAAAAAGTAGGAGACACTCTACGAGACTCTAGTTAGACTCCCATATTGAATTAACTAAGCCAACTAAGTTAAATTAACTTAGTTAACTATTACAAGTTTTCATGAGATGTTGAATTACAATTGAATTCCTAATTTAATTCAAGGACAAAACTATTTTAGGATTTTCTTGTTTCATTTTCAACATTCAAAATCATTAGAGGCATAAGGATCAGAGCCACATTATCTTCATCATGGTACTCTCCATTCCATTTCAACCCAAATCTCATTTTTGGACCCACCACATGCTCAGAGTACCACTTTAGGTGCACCTTCTCTTATTTTTTAATTCATTTTGTTAGTCACTTTCAGATTATTTATATGATAAAAAAAAAAAAGATGGTTTCACTTAGGGCATTGGATTTTAAATTGCAGGCACATTAACAAACTTCCTTCCATGCTCAACATTGTGGTGGCCAACAATAGAGAAGGTATCATTCACCACTCATTGTGATAGGATTCCCACAAATATTTTCACATCCTGACATCATTTCTCTAAAATGCACCATAGGGTCCATCATCTCAACCAATTTTACCATCGCCTCCCCTTTCATATGGTAAATTTCCACGTCGATCGATAAAGCATTCCCACTCATGGATCACCTCATGTTATAGACCCCCACATACTATTGAGATCCATGACCATCTACCCAAGCCCAAGAGCCACTTCAAAGTCCATGCCTTGAATATCAACCTCATTCTTCTTCACCCATTTCTTACCAACCCCATTTCTGGGCCACCCGTTGTATGTTGTGACAAATCAAGATGGATGCACCACCACATTCTACATTTGGCCTAGCATTCACCCATATTATAGTAGACCATCTGTGTCACTTCGTCCGCCTCACCAACCCAACACGAAGACCAACCAATGGAGGCCCCACCCTCAACAAAAACACCATACCTCCATCATTATGCAGGTCACCATTTTCATGGGGCACCTATCTCTATGTTTGTACATTCAAACCGCCTTCATATTCTTTTGGCAAGTGTAAAAAGGTTTTTAAGGAAAAATGTTCCCACCCATATTTTGATGTATTTTTACCCAGTGGCAGTTTCTAGTCACCCTTGGTCAAAGCTTGAACATAATCCACATTCATTTACCCTCTTCACTCTAGTCAGAACATACTTACACCTACCCTAGAATTCCTACCAACTCTAGATCCATCCATGTTAGCAGAAGTGTTTTGACTACTGCCACTTGCATTATAACTCTGCCCTCAGGACAGTTGTCCATATCCATTCATATCATCTGCTTTCATTATCATGACTTATTTGACCGACACTATTACAATCTTTTTTCACCTTATATTGATTCCCTGGATCAACATTTCAGTTAGTTGGCACTTCTTTCATGTCAACTTCAACACCCATATTCAAGGATCAAGGCAATACCTTGGATACTCCATCCTTTTAAGGGACATCCTCCGGTGGCACAATGGGAATCATTATTGCCCTCTGATGTCATTGGTCCCCGTGAAATTTGACACCGACATAAGTTTTCATGTCAAGGTGGTACCATACTCAAATGAAAATTGCAGTTATTTCATTTAGTCAAAGACCCATGTATCACTAAGCACCTCATCTAGCAGTTCTTACATAATGATATGGGAGAGGTACCTAAATTCAATGACCCGTGCATACCTTAGCACCTCACCCAAACAATGCTTCAACTTTCTTATGCATGGGGGCACCAGATTCAGTCTATTTGTCATGAAACGGCCTTAAGGGCATCAAAAATTATCATCATCGGCCATCACCATGTCAACCACCACAAAGTTGACTAGACATAACCATTTCCTGTCTAATTTTAATAATTTTTCACTAGTCATCATAACGAGCATGGGATATGATCGCCTTGTATAGACACTTTTTAGTTCTTAGATTTTCTTTAGAGCATGACTGTATTTTATACTCAGTCAAGGGGTTTCCTTACTCATCTTCATAACAAGTTATTCTCTCTCTCAAGAAGTTGATCAGATTCTTCGTCAGAATAGAAAACATGATGTATTTCATCTATATGTTTTCTCCTAACCTCATACATCAGGAGGTAATTGTTAACACCAAAAAATTGTACACATGTTTGTACAATATAGAAGACACTTAAAGTCATCCAACAGAATGCACAAGTAAATATTTTCCAATTGAAGACATTATGAAGTTCAAAAAAAATAATTTCTCCTAAGTTTCAAAGTATATGGAGATAAAAAATTGAAATCTACACAGTTGTTTCTTCAATAGTTGTTCACCACGCATTTTTATTCAAAATTCATTCTGTCAAGAAATGGTCGACTCATCAAATTCGGGACCACTTCCCACACTTGGAGACTATTTCCTGACAGTATCTTAGTCAAGGAAAGTCGAATTTAATTCACCCTGGAGATATGCAGCCCTCAATGGAATCGTCTTGTCCCACTCATAAGTCATTATCATTCATGAATCAATAGAGGGAAGATGGATTCAAAATTTTATATAAAGAGACCATGGGAAAACCAAAACATGATTTAATGTTACGCTGGCCAAGTTTCTATCAGAGCAACCCAACACTTCATGTTTTAAGCAAATAATGTAAGAGCACTAGCATGTTGGCCATATTTCTTCTAAGAAATCCATCATCTTAGTGAGAGGAGAATAATCCACCATTAGAGAGCCTTCATAGTTCTTTGAGAGAGAGGAGAATCTTGCAAAGAGATTGAGGAAAGGAACCTCCTTGTTGGCGATTATTTAGCACCATATCTCAAATAATTCTCTTCAAGCTTTTAGTATTCATATATTGTATTCCTCGTCTATCACTAGCAGTCAATAAAGGGAGATTTTTCCATTATTTTGTTGACTTGTTTGCCCCATTGAGCATTATTTATATATTTATCTCTTTGTTTTAGTTCATGTTTGCATATGCATTTTTTTCACTATTTTCAATGCTTTTTTTATATAATTATGTTCACTAACAACACCAACTTTGTCTATAATCATTTGCAAGGAACAACTATCTGCTAAGAAGGTGTCTTTTTGTACACCATTTCTACAAAAGAAACTACCACATTATCTATGAACTGATGTGCCTTGGATTTCATCTTTTGAGGTCTATCCACTCCTTTATTTATATGTTATATTAGGATAAACTACCAGCCCATCAAGTGACACCATACTAGCTAAGACGACCTACTTTTTGTGCCACTTTTTCCCACACAAATAAAGAAAAATTATTATCTCCTTTTTTGGTGCTTGAAGTTGCCCTTTTATCCTCTAAGGGTCCTCCTCCATATCTAGGAGTTATATGTGAAAAATCCTTGTGGTTTCACACCAAAAATATTGGGTGCAAAGCACACATGCTTGGGTTCTTAGCCCACATGTTTGTTTGTGCCAATTCCTCCACAACCCCAAACCCTAGGGCTGGAATACCTCCCAAGTTACAAATATCAAAACTCCCTCTAAGTGAGGGAGGTACTTCCAAGACTTGGAAGTAAATCTTCATCACTGTCACTATTGGGGACACCACCCCAACTCCTGTCGCTCATAACTGTAGCAAACCCTGTAGCATGAACTATGCCCCAAAATTGGCACTACCACTAGAAGCCTCTTGCTTCTTCTTCTCCTGAAATTCCTTTATGCCATTCCACGATTCTTCTTTCCATCTATATAATCACCCTTTCTCCCCATTTACCATGTTCTCTTCTTGGGTTGCACATTCTCCCTCTAAATCTACAAACTACCGCTAGAACTTGGCTCCCTCTAAACCTTTGGAACCTGGGCCTTCTCTTACTTATTATTCTCACGATTTATAGGCTTACCCTTCATCCTGTATAGACCATGCTTTCTAACTCCAATCACAACACCAATGGAGCTAGCACCTCTGGGCTTGAGTCTCACCTTCCCACTCTCGAATAGCACCTCAAACCCCTTCCAGTAATTCACTGAGATAGAAAACACGTTATATCTGAGCTTTGATACATACAATACATTCTAAACTCACATCAACTGGCCTGACTCCATCCTGAATGACACAACTCCTAATCCTCTGATATCCTTTTGACTCTTGTCACCCACCACCATGTGCAACTTTGATTCCCACTCAGCTATAGTCTCAAATACATCCTGAAAACTTGTCATGTGCTTCAATGCACCACTATCCATGTACCATGTGGCTTTGTCGATCATACCCTGAGAGAAATGAGAGATCAAGGAAAAATCCTCACTCTCCAATTTCATGGAAAGGCCATCTATCATGGTAGAAGTGGTGGCACCTGCAACATGCTTCCCCTTCTTCTTCTCATCATCTCCATGCTTCTTCTTTAGACACTTCTTCGAATAATGACCATACTTGACATAGTTGAAACACTTAATATTACTCAATTCCTTCTTTTTATTTCCCTTCATCCTTACTGCATGTTCCACTTCATCATTAGAAGTCTTCTTCTTTGTATGAAGATCCTTGTCTTGCAACTCTTCCTGAATGAATTCAATTCACGTCCTATTCTAGTTTGGTAGCTTCACTTTGGTAACAATCCCTTTGATGAATGGTTTCATTCTAGAGTAAACCCCTTCAAATCAATCCTCACCATCTCATAATTTGTAGTAGTCACATTGATGGGGACAAGCTCATAAGATACAAAGTCACCCCTTCACACTTTTTTGTTTTCGTGGGCTTCAACTCATACTGCAATACAAAATATCAGCTCTCATTCTTATTCTGGAATAGAACATGAAGAGATTTACACATCTCATGGAAAATGTTATTCCCAAAAAGATGAAGTATCAAAGGATATTTGACACCATCTAGTATGATCAACTTATCCCTCGTATCCATCTCTTTGTACACTTCCAATTCCTTAGCATCAGTTGGATCCTTGATCTCTTTCTCAGCAAAGTCCCAAATCATTTTCACCATCATAACCAACTTGACCCTTTCCTTCCAAGGACTATAGTTGGAAAACCCTTTCAACTTGTCCTCAAATGGTAAACCCATTGACATCTTCAACATTGTTGTGAGCCCTTCAATAACAATGTGTCCAACTGCCTCTTAAGTTTTGCTTATTGTGCACATTCCGATTTGTTGGCCCTTCAATGTATTTCTAGCACCATGTTTTTTTTCCACAACACTGGAATCTAAGTTAAGGTCTTAGAATATCTGACACTACTAATACAAATACTATAGCAAACTACTTTTCACAACGGAATATAAATAGTATTAAATCAACTAGTGCACAAAATAGACATTTTTTTACAATTTTAAACAACCCAACTTCATTATATTAACAAACTATAATACAGGTGTCTAGGGATCTCATACCAAGGATACTGACCCTCATACATCTAGTGATACAAGAATACAAACTAGGGCTTGTTGTTAACAACTAAGAGAATCAAACTTCCTTGAAAAAGATACATTGATTGTCTAGTTGATGTAACCGACTTCACAGTTTCCTTGATCATATCCTGAACAAAATTGTTGGTCCTTCTCCTCGAAATCTACAACATTGCCTCTATCAATGTTCCTTCTCCATGAGGTCATTGAACATGGCTTACAAATCTAGCCTTTAGTTGATTATTTGTTCATCAATGGAACAACATGACGTCTTCTATTGAGTTTTTCACAACTTTATTTTTGAATAACTCTCAACTACCCATTATTTCTCCTCAACTCCTTTGGGACTTCTTCCTTGTATTATCTTCCTATGCTACCACAATGAAGACAAACTTCGGGCTAGAGTGTTTCCACCTATCACTGTCAAGTGTCCTTCTCCAACAATTAACTTTGGTTGATCCAACTTCTCATTGATTAGTTTTCCTTTGTCCTTCAAGGTATCAACACTAGAGCTACTCTAAACACTACCTCTCTTAGAAGATTCAAAATCCTTCTCTGGTCTGCACTTAGGGCCTCCTTTGGCACCTACTTTTTGTCCTCTAACAACTTTAAGACACTTAATAAAAAAATTTCCTATACTATGACAACCATCCTTTAGCATCAAAAAACCTTTAAGACATCAAACAACATACTTATGGACTTGTGCATATTGTTGTAGCTTCATAGCCTGATTAGGGCATCCAACAGTCTTGTGTATCCCTCATTTTCTATGACCAACAGTCCTCCTTTCCTTCGCTTCAGATGCTCCAGATCTACAACCAAATTCAGATGTCTTATCAATGAATTAATGCACCTTGGAAGTTCTCTTTTTAGGTATATACACTCATTTATTTATATGTTATCTTAGGCTAAACAACCATCCCATCAAGTGACACCATACTATACAATTTGACCTACATTTTGTGCCACTTTTGCCCACACATATAAAAAAAATAATTAATATATACTTTTTTAGACCTCCTCTCTTGGTGCTTGAAGTTGCCCCTTGCTCCTGTAAGGGTCCTCTTCCATCTCCAAGAGTTATATGTCCAAAACGCCTTGTGGTTTCACACCCACAAGCTTGGTTACAAAGGCTGCATGCTTGGATTCTTAGCCCGCAAGTCCATTTGTGGTGCCAATTCCTCAACAACCTTGAACCCTAGGGCTTGTAGTACCTCCCAAGCTACAAATCAAAATAATGATATGGGAAGCCCTTATAACACAAGTGCCAATCATGAGGTCACACTTGAGGCTAGCGAAGTGACATGGATTGTGGGATTTTCACATATTACAAATGGTGTTATTAGCATCTTTTTTTATATCACTTGGGGACCACTTAGGAGGAGTACACCTTGATTTGAGGGATCCTCAGAGGGGTTTCAGACCTTTTTTTTCCTTCCCTAAAGTGTGAATATGGTTGATGGTTTCCCCCCCAGGACATGTTGTTGTTGGTGGTAACCTTAGTCGCCTTTCTCTAAACATTTTACACAAGGTGAAAAGGAGGGGTTCATCCTCTCTATACCTAGGGTGGATTTCAAGTAGACTCACTCAATCCTCCTAGATCTTACCTTGCAGCTAATAAGGGTGCTTAGACCAAGTTTAAAAGGGTAATTAAGCAGGTACCTGTTATATCTGTCCCAACCACATCTTCACTGTTGACATGTGCCCTGATTAAGTAGGCTCCAGCAGTGGGAATATCCATTCTCTATCTCTTTTGTTTGTGTGCTCTTACCTTTAGTGTTTATTTTACAGAGTGTTGTTTGGTCTTAGTCATATTTTTGCCATAGGAGTGTATTTACTATCTTAATTGGATAATAAGCATATATTCATTATGGCTTGATGAAGTAACTCGCATTCTTGTAAATTTTTATGCCTTTCTCATGAAGAGGATGGTTTACCACCACATAGACGTAGGCTAATTTTAGTATTGGAAAGCTTCACCCAAACTCAGGTTGGGCGGGATAACATTGGTCCTAGGGAGCAAGATTATTTTACTATTGAGGTAATCGATGAAGGTCCTTTGCCACACTTTAACCTGCATTTGACTGACCCTCTTAACCCAGTTTTAGTGTAGTTGAATCTTGATGGTAGTGAACCTTTTTTTTGCAAGTTCCTTAGATCCCTAGTGAAATTAATTATTCTTCTATGGAGGAGAAAAGTACCACTTTACCTTCTACATCAGCAATCTCTACTGCCATGAAATCCTTACCACCACTTAGTGTGGCAGGATCTATACCTCCTTTCACACCTCTCAATTTTTCTTAGGGAATTCCACTAGTTAAATTTGTCACCCCATCAAGTTTTCCACCTTTGTCTATGTCAATGCCTTCCTCTAGCTTCATTTTTTGAAGTAGGGCCAAGCTCTAGTAAATATGCGGGAGCTGGGATATTTACTCCTAGCTCATCTCAACCTAATATTTAATCATCGGAACCATATTTATCCTTTCCTTACAAGGACAATATTTGGACAACCCTTCCAACCTGTCGTCAAATTGCAGACCCGCTAACATCTTTGACATTGTTGTGAGACCTCCAACGACAATATGACCAACTCCCTCTTAATATGTACTTGTTGTGCACACTCTGATTTTTTGGTCCTTCAATGTAGCTCTAGTACCATGTTTTTTGTTTCCACAACACTAGAATCTAGGTTAGGGTCTTAGAATATCTGACACTACCAATCCAAATACCACAAAAAACTACTTTGCACGGCGGAATATAAATAGTAGTAAATCAATTAATGCACAAAATAGATAATTTTTTACAATTTTCAACAACCCAACTTCATTATATTAAAAAATTGTAATACAATTGTCCAAGGATCTCGTACCAAGGATAATGACCCTCATACATCCAATGGTACAAGAATACAAACTAGGGCTTGTTGTAAACAACTATGACAACCAAACTGACTTGAATAGGTTACATTGATTGTCTAACTGATGTAGCCAACTTCACAAATGCCTTGATTGTACCCTAAACAAAATTTTTGGTCCTTCTACTCCAAATCTACAAACTGCCTCTATCAATGGTCCTTCCCCTTTAGGTCACTGAACAAGCTTACAAATATTCCCTTTAGTTGATCATTTTTCCATCAATATATCAACATAGGGTCTTTTGTTGATTTGTTCACAACTTTATTTTTTAATAACTCTCAACTTCTCACTATTTCTCCTCATCTCTTTTGGGACTTCTTCCCTCTATTATCTTCCTGTTCTACCCTAATGAAAACAAACTTTGGGTTGGAGGCATGCCACCTATCACTGTCAAATTTCCTTCTCCAATAATGGACTTGAGTTGATCCAATTGCTCATTTAGTTGTCCTTTTTCCTTCAAGGTATCAACACTAGAGCTTCTCTAAAACATTGCCTCTCTTAGTCGATTTGAAAGCATTCTTAGGTATACACTTAGGGCCTCCTTGGGCACCTACTTTCTGCCCTCCGACAAATTTAAGACACTCAATAAAAATCCATTATATACTAGGACAAACATTGTTTAGCATCATAACAACTTTAATATATAAAACAACATAGCTATGGACTTATGCATATTATTGTAGCTTCATAGTTTGGTTAGTTCACCCTACAATATTGTGTATCCCTCTTTTTCTGCTACCAATAGTCCTCCTTTCCTTCGCTTGAGATACTCTAGATCTACAGCCAAGTTCAAATGTCTTATCAATGAATTTATGCACCTTTCTTGTTCTCTTTTGAGGTCTATCCACTCCTTTATTTATATGTTAACTTAGGCTAAATGACCAGCCCATCAAGTGACACCATACTAGCCAAGATGACCTACTTTTTGTGCCACTTTTTCCCACACATATAAAAAAATGTATATATCTCCTTTTGTAGACCTCCTCTCTTGGTGCTTAAATTTTCCCCTTATTCCTCTAAGGGTCATATTCCATCTCCAAGAGTTATATGTCCAAAACGCCTTTTGGTTTCACACAAACAAGCTTGGGTGCAAAGGCCACATGCATGGTTTCTTAGCCCACAAGTCCATTTGTGGTGCCAATTCCTCCACAACCCTGAACCTGAGGGCTTGGAGTACCTCCCAAGCTACAAATCTCAATAATGGTCTGGGAGGCCCTTCTAACACAAGTGTCAATAATGAGGTCACACTTGAGGCTAGTGGAGTGACATTTCCTACTTTTTTAGCCCTGGTGGCGCGTATTGTGGGATTTTCACATATTACAAACGATGTTATTAGTGTCTTTAATTATAGCACTTGGGGACCACTTAGGAGGAGTACACCTCGATTTGAGGGATCCCTCAAAGGGGTTTCAGACTTTGTTTTCCTGCCCTAACGTGTGAATCTAGTTGATGATTTCCCCCCTATGACATATTGTTGTTGGTGGTAACCTTAGTGGCCTTTCCCTAGAATATGTTACATAAGGTGACAAGGATGGGTTCTTCCTCTCTATACCCAAGGTGGATTTCAAGCAGACTCACTCGATCCTCCTAGAGCATAGCTTGCAACTAATAAGGATGTTTAGGCCAAGTTTAAAAAGGTAATTAAGCAGGTACCTGTTATAATTGTCCTAACCACACATTCACTATTGACATTTGCCCTAATTAAGTAGGCTCCAGCAGTGGGAAAATCCATTCTCTATCACTTTGATTTGTGTGTGCTTCCCTTTAGGGTTTCTTTTACAAAGTGTTGTTTGGTCTTAGTCATACTTTGGCCATAGGAGTACCTTTATTATATTAATTGGATAATAAACATATATTTGTTATGACTTAATGAAGTAACTCACATTATTGTAAATTGTTATGGCTTTCTCCTTAAGAAGAGGGTCCACCACCACATAGATGTAGGCTAATTCTAGTATCAAAAATATTAGCCCATACTCAGGTTGGGGGGGTAACCGTTGTCCTAGGGAGGAATATTATTTTACTATTGAGGTAATTGATGAACATCCTTTGCCACACTTTAACCCACATTTGACTAACCCTCTTAGCCCAACTTTAGTGCAGTTTAATCCTAACTGTTGGCTTGTAGGGGCCCGACCTAGCTTCGGAGGTGATTTAGCTAAACAAATCCTAGTACTACTAGTCCTTTCGGCAACAGCATGTGGAGCACGGACTGAGGTCTCACCCGAAGTAGTATGGGAGGGTGCTAGAACCAGGCTTCTACACCCTAGAGATGTCTGATGATTTTCGATGGTCCACAGTTTGACACTGCGTGCACGTCACTACGTGCACCTATCAGTGCCTCACAACCTGTGATGTTTTCTTCACTCAACCCTACTCAGGGCTTGATCCACGTTAGTACCCAATCCCTTACTATTAACCCAGTATTAGTTGATCACTTAGCTTATATGCATACGTTTAGTTATACTTAACAATGTTCACCATTCATACTAGTGTGTGTGATAAATAAAACAGTATAATTGCAAAAGATATCAACCATATAATAACTCAAAACAGATACACAAGATTTGAAATCAAACTTCTCTTTATTATTCTTCTTCCTTGGTTACAAACTCGCCTGTGCCCTGCGCACTCAACTGCAGGGGTCTGCGCACTCAGTGGCGGACTCTACTAGGCCTCTATGCACTCAACAGCAGAGCCTCTTCCTACTACTACGACCCAAAGCACTTATACCTTTACTCTATGCTCACTATCTTCTAGACTCCATTTGTTCCTCTATGTATCTCTAATTTTATTTACAACTTAGAGCCTCATTATATTTATACAATCCCATGGTCCGTGGACCATGGGTAGGCCAATACTACATTCAAAACTTAGGGTGGACAACCCTATGACTCTAACATACAATTTGCGCTAAGCGCCCGCAATTCCTGGACTCTTTTTAACAATAATACTCAAAACTTGGGCTTTGATCCCCAAAACATGTTGTGGGGGGATTCCATGCCCAACAGGCCCCCAACACAAACATCGTGACTCGTCCTTGAGTCACTCTGTCGTCATGGTGATCTTGGCGCGAAGTCCCTCCAGTTGGTCCCAAACAGCCTGAATGTCGGTAGCGCACTAAGCTACTGCCTGCTGAACCCTCTGCATTCTTTCTTTTGAACCCTCTGTTTCTGGCATGTTACGCTGCATCTATGCATGCATTCCTTGAATCTGCGCAACTTTTCCTTCAATAACTATCGTGATTGTGAAGGCTTCATCAATCCACAGCTGGTCACGCTCTTTTAGAACTGCTTCTTTGTGGCGTGTCACGTCCACCTACTCTTTTAAAGCCTTGGCTTGCTGCATCCTTGTGAGCCGCTAAGTAAGGAATATTGTCTACGTAGTCCCTCTAATATTATCATAGTGTTGTTGGAGTTTGCGTGCCTTGGTCTCTAGCCGCTGAATGTTGGGGTCCTCCTACAATGTAGTGAGGACCTCCAACACCTGCTCCAACATGTTGGTACAATCGCGGATTGCACCTCCAATCTCCTCCATTCCTACTGCAATAGCGCTGGTGCACTGTTCTCTAACCTCTGGGGGAGTGGAAGGTTGCACCTTCAGCCGCAACTCAGCAATCTGGAGATTCAGCTCTAGCTGCACTCTTGTTATTTCCTCGCGCACATTATAGACTCCACTTGCCAAACAGTGGATCCACACTTCTGTTGGTAGGTCCGCTGCAATGGACAACTCTGAGACACACCAGCAAGCATCGTCAACTATCTGTACCAACTGTTGATTATGCAGCAATAACTTGTTACGCTGCAAGCTGAGCTATTCTATATTAATCTTCTGCTTGCTCAAAACTTGGATTGCGCAGCTCTCTCTAGCATGGAGTTCTGTTGTTATCCCATCCTATAGCTGATAAAGTGTGTCACGGGGAAGGGAAAGCAATTTAAGGCCAACGCCTTTCATTGTATTAAGCGTCACCCGATCCATTGTGCTCTTCGAGACTAGCGCTCCCTCTTGCAAGGTTATCGTATTGGCCATCTTCACACAGAGAATCTGTTTTTCTGCTGACATGCCTGCTACGATATGGGTAGACAAGGTACCCACCTCCGGGGGTCATACCTGTAACTCCTGCAGTTGCGCCCTTAGGGCCCCCAAGAGAGTCTGTTGCTCCATCATAAAGTCTTGGAGTGCTTCACTAGTGACATCACGAACCATCTCTCCGATGTCATGGAGATCACCTTCAGCTAAGGTGATCGGGTCGACGGCCAGCTTAGAGGCCTTGACCTTCTTTTATGGGCCCAATCTTTCAGCGATGCACGACCGCTTGAGTTGTGTATAGGCAGTCCCTGGGTCTGTGCTCCCTTCTGCAAGTTTTGTATCCTCTACCTCCTGCTCTGCAGACACTACTTGGCCCTCCTCTACCTGCACTGTTGCAGTCTCTACTGTTTGCGTTGCTGCTACTAGTTCGGTGGCCTTATTTTGCTCCATGGCTACCTATGTTGCTTTGCGGGCTACCTGACCTCAGTTGTCACTTTTTCATTGTGCCTTTTCTCGACCTGTTGGGTGACACACAGCTTGGCATCATCCTTCCTTTTCTGCGCTACTATCTTCTCCAACTCCGCCAAATTTGGGGCGCACCACTTGGGAGGCCATATCTCTAATACTGTAAATATCACATCGTCAATGACTATGAATGGGAGCTCTGTCCACTGCTGCGCCAAATCTTTTCATGCTCTGATGTAGATATTGTGCATGTCCGCCTTGAAATATGCAAAACTCTGCAGACTGTTTTGCACCGTGGGGGACAGGAGCAACCTCCTATTAATCCACATTTAGATGCTTGCCTCCATGAGCACCCAGAAAATCTTGGTATCGTGAATCTGTTTCGCGTCCTTGGTGGCCCAGAGCGAAGCGCACTTCATGGCCTCTGGTAAGTCTCGGTCAATGCTCGGTAACTGGCTATCCTCCAGTAGTTCTCCTACTACCAGCAAAATGGATAAGAGCAACCACACATAGTGGAAGGTCTCACCCTATTCCTCGGCCTCTTGGCAGTTGAGAGAAAACTCTTCGTAGAGGAACTTGGCCCAGTTGAACTGGACCCCTTCCGCACACTTTTCAGCCAGCGCAACTACCAATGCTCGTACTTCATCATCACGACATTTTCTCATTACTTTACTGATCAAGAGTTGGTTGGCTACATGCACACCTTTATCCTTGATACTGGTGATAGCGTAACCCCTCTTTTTCTTCTCAAGCTTATATTTTTTCTTCATGGCCTTTGCGAGAGCCAAGTCGCTGCTTTTCCCTGCTATCATCGTGTGGTCCTTTCCCTTACAGGGAAGCTGAGAAATTCGGTGGATGAGATCTGTCGTGATGGGAATAGGCTCCTCCAACCATAAGTACCCATCATGCACCAGGAAAAGCAGCTGCCTGATGATGAAAATGGTGATGGGCGCGTGGTGAAAATGTGGTATCCATAGCAGATGAAGCAACCCGACCTTTTCCACACCGCGTAGCCATTTTCGTGGCTCTAACATTATTAGTAGCCCCTCCATATTATGTTTCATCAGGTTCATCATTTCTAAGTGTGGGAACTTCTCACTGTCCATGAGGTTCCTCTTCATATGTTTCAATGGTGACTGCCTTGCCTTTTTCTTCCATTGATAAATTACTGTGTCACGGATTCCTCGGGGACATGCGTACTGGTCCCATTTCCTGCTTATATTTCTTTGGCCTCAGTGTCTGGGGTGATTTAGGGATTTCTGTCACATCCCTAGTGCCTTTGGGAACATCGTGGACCATGTGGGTCTATGTGGCCTCACTGGTGGTTCCTTCTTCAATGCCCAACCCATCCTTAGTGGTCATCATTATTTCTACACTATATGCGGTCTTTTGCGAACTTAAACGCTCTATTCTCACTCGGCTCTCAACACTCTGCACTCAGTTTAACTGCTCAAATCCCAATTGACCAAGTGTTGTTTGCTGGCTAGACCTTGGAGTTTTATAGTGCCTTTTGAATTCAAATTCGAGTGTTCCCCTAATTTCGGGCCATCAATGCTTTCTTGGTGGGAGATTTTCTGAAATATTGCCCATAACTCTTGTCTTAAATGCCCATCGCCCACTCCATTTGGCCTCAAATAGGACATCCCATCATGAACAGTGACACCAAAAGTCACTTCCCAATCCACCTACATGGCATCACATCCCTCCATGCGTGAGCGCGAACCTTGTGACAGGTTGTTCCTGCGCGCACCTGTCAGAGCGCTCAACTTCCAGGCAGAACAGTTTATAGTCCCACGCTCCCTTTCAGCTACCTGGAGTGTTAAGACTATTCTTCCTACAGCTAGTCAGGTAGGTCGCACCAACTGCGTGAGGCTCCATCTCGCCCTCTAGTATAGTCCGCAGAAAATCCTCATCTGTCATCGTGGTGATCGGCACCACGCACTCTATTGTTTGTAGTGCACTCCCCTTATTACTGTGTTTGGTGATATATGGTCCTAACCATGGTAGCAAACTAATTAATTCTTAGCAATAGTCTTCTAACTCATTAGTAGGATCACCCACACCTTGCCTTGCCATCCTTGTTTTATCGACGAGACATGCTCCCTTGATCTCATTTTCCAACCTCTTAACCTCTGCATCCATCAAAATAATTTTCTTCCTTAGCCATACCTAGTCCTTTTGAAGTTTGTGAAGTCTAAGGTTCCCTTGCTAAATGGCTTCCTGAAGTCTTATGTGTTCTACTTCGCATAGCTATGTGATTTCCTCATCCTAGGCTTCACGCACTATCACACCTGTGGGTGCTATTTCGTGTGGATTCATCTTCTTATGCTCCTTAGAGATTACGATCCTTACTTCAGTCCGCCTCCTTGGAATTTTTTTCGTGGTCAGGGTTTTGCATATGGTCCCATAGGCCCATCAAACCGCTAGTACGCACAAGTCCTAGTCAGTGCGTCTCACCTGGTGAACCCTGTTCATTACTTCGCACACCCTGTCAAATGCTTCTCCATGGATAATCCTTGGCCGCTTCACCTTTCCTGCTACTGCATTTTTTTTTAATTCTCTGTTATGGGAGTGGTGTGCACTTGTGTGGGTTGCATGTCATATGTTTGTACCCATTGGGAAAGGTGGGCACGCAAGTTGTTTTTCCCCTCGTAATTGGCTCTCATCCTTAGCTAGGGTTTCCTAAATCATAGGTGCATCATCCTTCTGCATCTGCACCAGTCCTCAAAACTTCCCTGATGTGTACCCCACCACCTTGTGGGTGTCGCCCACAGTGCCCATTTCAAAGCATCAAACCGCTGCTATTTTAGCACTGCGCTTTCAAATTTGTCCAGGAATTCATCCACCACTATCAACCCGTCATACCTAGGCATATCCCTTACCTCTGTTGTCACGCAGTGCATTGATCTAGCCATCATGTTGCAATTAAGCATGGTTACCTTGTGTAACTGGTTCTGCCATCATTCTATTTCCTCGTCTGAATCTGAAGTGCAGGAGCTTTCGCACTCCCACGAAATCCTACCATCTGCTGTTGGATTCACCCAATCCTATTCTCGCATAGTTATCTTGTCGATACAATCGAGATTGTCATCACTATCATCACCACGCATCGGTTCAGTGTATCACGCTCCTTCGGTCGGATCTAGCAGTACTACTACACGTAGTGACTTTTTCTCAAAAATCATTTTGCGCTTCTTCAAATTTATGACTCTGTTCATATCGATGACCCAATCTATTCCTAGTAGCGTGGGATAGGGATCAATGTCGTCGACAATCTCTATCACTTTGAAATCCACCAACGCGCTCACACCTTCTATATCCACTGTTACCCCTTGCAATCTCCCCATGGGGAGGATCTTCTGCTAGTTCTCCATTTGTAATTGAATAGGAGACCATTATAATGTGGGTCTACCAATGCATTCCCATGTTTGTTTTGGTAGTACATTCGTGTCCGATCCTAGATCCAGGATTACCTGATCCATTTTATACTCACCAATTTTCACAGTCAACCTCATTTCCCTCCCTGTGCGCAATGCATGCTTTCCAAGTTTCCGGACCACACGTGGTTCTCCTGACCCCACACACCTAGTGATAAGTTCTTGTAGTCCTTTTACTGCCTTGTTGTTGCACAACAGTTTCATGCATGTCTCCAGAAAGGTAGTGAGCATTGAAGGATCCATCCTTGGTTCTAGTTGATCCTTACTACCTAAAGTGGAGGCCTCTGTGAAGCTCTTCTTAGCTTCCATGAATGTCTCCTTCGCGCGTTCTAAATCAAATTCAGATTCCTTTGTAGGAGCCTTGTGAACCCATGCACTTTCTTCTAACTACTTACCTTTATCATCGCCAGTTGTGATACCACTTCTGAGCACTATGTTTACATTCAGGTCTTCTTCGCGCAGCTCAAACCTCATCATTTGCAAATTCTGAGTCAGAGGAGGTTGGAGTACCTCTTTTTCGCGCAACCTCACTATCAATGTAGCGCAGTCTTCTACCTCATTATCAAACTGAGTATAGTACAAACATGATGTCCTCGTTGGATTTGTACAATCGATGGCATAGTGTCTTGGCCCTCTGCAATTGTAACAAATTATTTGTTTGCGACCCCTTCCTGGTCCATTCCTTCTCGACCTCCTCTACACCCCTGAAATATAGCATGCACCATTCATGTATTTGGGTCGAGGGCTTGCATTTCAGTCTGTACCCTATAGGCAAGAGTTTGATCCATCATTATTTTGTAGCTTCTGCAGGTGCGTTCATCATGGCCTACTGACCTGCAGAAATTACAAAACAATTGTTGGGACGTCTGTGTATACTTCTGCAATAAATTACAATTATCCGTAGTGTGTTTTCCTCCTATCTAACAGATCACACATCATAGTGAAGGCGTTGCGCTTGGTCCTGCTTGTGCCTCAAGTCTTAATGGCATATACCCTCCTCCTGCCAAGTAATTCATGAAAACTGGACAGTGGTCCTTATCATGCCCCTGGCCTTTACATTTTATGCACCATACCTCCTCGCACACCTCTGGCCAAGGTGTCATGTCCTGTTTCAAACTCTACATTTCCAAACACAAATTTTACAACTGCGTGTGGATTTGTTGGACTCCCAGATTAGGATCTTGTATAGGGGTCGTATGCAATCTCATTTCCATCTCCAAGGCTTCAGCCTAGGTGGAAAGCTTTTGTTGTGACAACATCGTCCTTAAATCCGGTGTTAATGACGCTACAAACCAGGTGCAGTGTTGTCCATCCGTCAAAGTCATGTTGGCTTCATGAATCATACTCTTTAGCCTCTGGTTCAAATCCCAAGGGGTCTCGCCCAGGAGCATCGCAATATCCTTAAACCTGATAATTGATTGTCTCCGACTTTGGCCTGCTAAATTCCCTATTCAGCGCAGCCTAGATTTCTGCGATTCCTGCGTTTGGATGGTCATTAGAATACTTAATGTACCATGTTAATGCGCAATCATGAAACACGCTTACCAGTGTAGCCTTCTTTATATTGTCATCCACAACTCCTTGTTCTTCCCATACCACCCTTACCTTGAACTAGAATTGGTTCGGATCTTAATTCCCTACTCCTCAGAATACCAATAGTTTGATCGCACTCGCCATACTAAACTATGGTGGTGGCAGAGGTGGGGTGGGAGGAGATGGAGGTGAAGACGGTGAGATGGGTGGCAGTGTAGGTGGAGGTGGTAAGCACGAAATTCGTTGCCTTATCAGATTGACTGCACTTCTCGGAGAAACTTTCGCGAGCTCTTCCTCGCTTTCCCGTGAGGGTGAAATTAAGGGACTAGTTTCTAACTCTTCACTAATTTGATTTTTGTAGATCTTCCCACTTCGCGTAGTCCCAAACATTAATTTATTCGCATAACCCACTTTTCACACAATAACATCTTAATCCAAGTATTCAAAGATTTAATATACATACCTCAAGATCCTTTCAGGAAGCGTCCTTCTGCCTCACTGTAGCTGATGATCGTATCTACCATGAACTCAATGATAAATCCTCCTATAATCCAATCGAGTCAATGGTACACAGCTCGCGTGATCTTATCTCTTGAAGCTTCTAGTTTGTGCACTAATTCCAGAGCCCACATGATTGGTTTTTTGATCCTACACCTTCCCTGACTGTTTGGTAGCCTCATGATCCACTCATATAGCTCAGAAGGAAAGGATGCAAAGAAAATTTCGTGGATTTCCATATATAAGTAGCGCTCCAACCACTATTCCTTAGATACTCGTAGATTCTTGTTTTCTTGCGCCGCGAAGTTGTGAATATTCTTGTCCAACCACCCTTCAATTTCTTTCTTGGTTGGATTCCAGTGACACGACATCAGACATCCCTTATGTAGATCTCGGTCCTGGCAATGGAACCATTTGTTGGCTTGTAGGGACCTGACCCAGGTTCAGAGGTGATTTAGCTAAACAAATCCCGGTACTACTGGCCCTTTCAGCAACAGTCCACGAGGCGCGGACTAAGGTCTCACTCGAAGTAGTATAGGAGGGTTCTAGAACCAGGTTTCCACATCCTAGAGATGTCTAATGATTTTTTGTGGTCTGTGGTTTGACCCTACTCGCACGTCACTACGCGCACCTATCAATACCTTGCAGCCTGTGATGTTGCCTTCGTGCAGCCCTACCCGGGGCTTGATCCACCTTAGCACCCAATCCCTTACTATTAACCTGATATTAGTTGATCACTTATCTTATCTACATGTGTTTAGTTATACTTAACAGTGTTCACCATTCATACCAGTGCACGCAATAAATAAAACAATATAATTGCAAAAGATATCAACCATATAATAAGTCAAAATAGATACACAAGATTTGGGATCAAACTTCTCTTTATTATTCTTCTTCCTTGGTTACAGACTTGCCTCCACCCTGTGCACTCAGCCGCAAGGGTCTGTGCACTCAGCTGCGGACTCTATTATGCCTCTGCGCACTTAGCTGCAGAGCCTCTTCCTACTACTACGACCCAAATCACTTAGACCTTTACTCTATGCTCGCTATCTTCTAGACTCCATTCATTCCTCTATGTATCTCTAATTTTCTTTACAACTTAGACCCTCACTCTATGTATACAATCCCATGGTCCGTGGACCATGGGTAGGCTAACACTACATTCAAAACTTAGGGCGGACAACCCTATGACTCTAACATACAATTCGTGCTCCACGCTCGCAATTCGTGGAGTCTTTTCAACAATAATACTCAAAAATTGGGCTTTGAGCCCCAAAACATGCTGTGGGGGGATTCCATGCCCAACACTAATAGTAGTGAACCTTTTTATTTGCAATTTCCTTAGATCCCTAGTGGAAGGAGGATACAAGTCCCACTTTACCTTCTACACTGGCAGCCTCTGTTGCCATGACATCCTTACCACCACTCAGTGTGGTAGGATCTATACCTCTTTCCACACCTCTCACATCTTCTTGGGGCATTCCACCAGTTACCTCTGTGACCCCATCATGTTTTCCACCTCTGTCTATGTATATGCCTTCCTCTAGCTTCACTTTTGAAGTAGGGTCAATCTCTAGTCAATCTGCGGGAGCTGGGATATTTACTCTTATCTCATCTCAACCTTTGATTTCTACCTCTACCATGGGAATTTTTACTTCAGGAAACATGATGCGTGGATTATCCATTTCCTCTAGTCAGCTTGGGGGAAACTTTACTTATGTAGTACTTCTCAACCTTGGTCTAGTTCTATGTTTGGAGGGATTCCTTACTTTGGAATTTCATTTTTCTCTAGAGAGGCTAGTATACCTGGGGGAATTGCCCCATTAGTACCACTATACCTATGAGTTCTCATTCTTACGATGATGCTTTTGCACATAGAGGCATTTTCTCTTGTGTCAAGTACAATATTATTGGTAGCCAAGCCTTTAGGGGTCATTTTCTCTCTGGGGGCAGCTACCCTAAGGGGGAAAATCCCTACACCTCATTTGTTGATCCAGGGTATCAATATTCTAGGATTAATTATAACCTTGGTTCGAACTCTTCTACCTTCAACTACAATATGGGGGGACCTTATGGTTCATCCAGGGGTTACGACCTTTATGATCCATTTCGTCAATTCCATATTCATTTTCTTACGCCTATTGTTTTACCTAATTTAGACAAGCTAAGAAATAACCCTATCTATGATGATCCAAGGTGGCCACTTATGCCAGATAAGTTACCTTTTGATATTCCTAAGTTCGAAGGGAAACCTCAAGAGAATCCTTCTACACACATCACAACCTTTCATTTATGGAGTTCATCTAATTATTTTGTGGATGGTTATGTGAATTTGGGACTTTTCTAGAGAACCCTAATAGGGGATGCCACCAAATGGTATATTACACTCGATCAGGCATCCTATAGTGAATTTTTTTTCCTTGGATCGAACTTTCCTGAATCATTTTTAGTTACCTATGAGCTAGGATCTCGAAATGGAACCTTTCCCAAACTTTAAACAAGATGATGCCACCTATATATGTGACCATATCCATGAGTGGTGAAGATGTAATAGGTTAGTATGAACTAGTCTCCCTAACGATGTTCTTAGAGAATGGTTCACCTGATCCATTCACCCACATATTTGAAGAGACATCACTATGATTGGGGCAGTTGCTGAGGAGCAAACCATATTACGTTCTCAACATCTTGATATAATTTACTCTCATTTGGGCACATTATATGATAATCTTCCTAATTATCCTCATCCTTCATCAGACCCGCAATGACTCAAGTAAAGACCACACTCTGATGGAGTGAGTGGTTCTCTTTCCTCTGATAAATGATGACCACTCTAGTAAGTTCCCTTGCCTCTCAAAAATCACCCTCTTCTTCCAAGCAATATGTAGAGGTTCTTATGGTGAATTTCATTTGCCCATTAATACTCAACAACGTGGTAGTAAAAAAAAAAAAATTGCTCGAGAGAATCAATAAAACCAACCTAATCAAGGTGGGGGCACTAGTGAGTGATGTCATAAGATTAAATTCCATTGTAATATTTGTCAAGGTGAGCATTTGACTCACGAATGACCTCGTATGAATGAATTCCACCACCTTCTTGCACAACTGGTACCTTCCTAGTAGTATTGAATCATCCATTCCCAAATCAACCACAACAATAAATGGTTTTGCAAACTCCTCAACCTCCAAAACGGGGAAATGAGGGGTCACAATTTTATCCTACTAGAAACAATGCACCAATCCTTATGTGTCAAGAAAACATTAGCATGACTACACTAGCAAAGGCCAACGAACCTCCTAAGTCGAGTTCTGCTTCTAAGGACTCGGCCACCCCCACTACTTCTCCTAGACCTCTCACATTAGATAAGCTTGTAAAACTAGTATATCGCCCACCTAAGGGTGTTGTCTGAAATTCAACACATAATCCCAATGTGTGGGCTACTTGGAATTACAGTATTGTTGAGGATATTTCCCAAGCACCATGTGCCATGTCTGACCTAGAGGTTTCGCAAAGCTACCCTCATTAATGGAAATCCTATCGGAGGGGTGGATCCCTTAAAGTCTAGTCTAATCACCTTTGATGTTAATGCTCCTCATTATAAACTCTCTCTTTAGGTTTCTTTTCATATCATAGTGTGTGTCTTTCATAAATATGTTTATCACACTCTCATGGGATGAAGGGTTTCCTACTTGTGTTATGTCAACATCATGTTGGAAATATCTTGGGTCTCCAACGCTCATTAAGTCTAGTACCACTCTACAATACTTTGACAGATGGAATTTCATGCCTCAAGGGGTTATTCCAAAGTTTTCCATCGAGTTAAGGGCCAAGAATTCCTATGTTGATGTTGAAGTTATAGATGCCTCCTTAGATTATAATATGCTCCTTGGCCATATCTTATTTTATGTCATGTTTGTTTCCATTTCTTTGGTATTTTGTGTGCTTTGATTTCTTCATGAAGGCAATATTTCCATGATAAATCAATTAGATTACTACATATTGTTGACCAAGTCTACCACTACAAGAAATATTGTGTCATTTGTTGGTTATAACCCTAGCATCTATGAGAGTGTTGGGGCGTGATTGTTTAAAACTTTGTCTCTTATTGGTGTCTTTCCTTTACCCCTACCCGACATTCCCTCTTCCTCTAACACTGCTCCTATGTACATGATCTCTTATGTCACTTATGGACCCCATAGGTCTCCTGAACCTTAGGAGGTGCATTCTTCTATAGATGTATATTAGCATGGTGATATTACACCACCTTTAATGGAAGATATTACCTCTTCGATAGTCCTATTAGTACATCCTGATGCTAATCATAAACTTCATCTGAATATGGAATGTGATCAGGATCTTTTTCCCACACGGGTTTCCACTCTGCCTATTCCACATGACTCCCTCAATGAAAATTCTTATTCTTAACAAGTCATCTTGGAGGTCATGGATTCAGCTATTAATTATCCTAGGGGGATTATGCCTCTTCATGCCTCTAGTTTCCCCAACATGGAAAATGTAGAGAATGGAAAACAAAACCTTGAATTGATTCAAGGGAAACTCCTCAGCCCTCCTTAGAAGTGCAACCCATGGACCGAGTCAATTCTTTGGTTTCTAAAGCTAAAATTTCTAATGAATTGTCCAACTCATCTCCACCTGTTGATGAGTGCCTTGGACCTCCTGTTAGAAATTAATTAATGGAGCAATGAAACACATAAAATATTGCAGAAACACAAATATAGAAATGCATAAAACAAGAGAGACACATATATATGTTATTCACCCAATTTTTTCTATGTCCATGGAGAAACAACTAGTCCTTCCTTTTATATTATCTAGCAAAATTAAGAGATACAACCTACAACAAATCACTATAATTTCCTCTTTGTTATCACACATCCTCCTCCCTCTCTCTCGCTCAGAATAATCATCCACAACCACAATACAATTCCCTCATATAAACTAAGGGTTTCCTTCTAGGGAAAAAACCCCTAAATTAACATAACTTCTACCATTAGATCAATCATCTAATAAATGGATTGGATTGACTACAAAATTACAATATTTTACAAGGCAAATTTTTATCTATTTTTAGCTTCGGGGCCGATGCCCCCGGACCCCCCAAACGGGGGGGATGGTCCCCCCCGCACCGCCCCAAGTGGAGGGATGTAAAGCCCTCCTGGGGTATACCCCTAGCTGAAACAAGACCTCTGAATTAGGAAGATAATCAAGCTCCACACCAAACAATATCCCACTTGTAGACTAATTATAAAACTTCATCACTGCTTCATTTGATGGAAAATTCCTCCACTTTGGACCTAGTTGTTTCTCATATTCATCATCATACTTGAAAACCAATTGAAACTAAGCATAATTTCAGTTTCTTCCTTGTTACAACTTTTGTTAACATATCTGCAGGATTATGGCTAGTGTGTCTATTTTCCATGTTCCAATGTCCATGTTCCAACATTGGCCGTATGAAATGGTACTTGATTTGTATATGTTTAGTCTTGGAATGAAATGTTGAGTTCTTTGCAAGATGAATGGAACTCTAGATGTTTCTCCTTCCCTTTGATCTCATACCCTTATGGTTGTTGCATATATATTTCTTCCTCTGAATCCCCATGAAGAAAGGTTGTCTTTACATCTAATTGATCAAGATGAAAATCTTCTGCTACCACTATACTTAAAATAGTTCTGATTCAATTCAGTTTAAAAATAGGAGAAAAAATGGCATTAAAGTCTATACCTTTATTTTATACAAACCCCTTCATCACAAGTCTAGCCTTATACCTCTATTTTCCTCCATCTTCTTCCTTCAACCTGTAAACCCATATATTATGCAATTTTTTTTTACCTATAAGAAACTTGACTAAGTCCCAAGTCTAGTTATGCATCAAGGAGTCCATTTCTTCTTCCATGGCTTGCTCCCACTTCTTCCTGTTTTCTATCTGCATTGCTTCTTCGTATACTTTTGGTTCACCAAAATCAGCCAACAATAGTAATGTAATGAAGGAGAGTATCATTCATGTGGTCTACTTATCTTGGTATATCATCTAACACCACTTTTAGGTGTTTGAGGTGTATGTTTCTCTCGTAGTTCATGTTGTTGTTATGGTTGTTGATCATTATGATTTTCAGGAACCTTTACTTTTTTGGTGATCTCATCAAACATGTTTATTTTCTTGTGTCTGGCCCTTATACAAGAATTTTTCTTGTGTCTGGCCCGCTCCTAATGATTTTGTGATTTTCGTAATCATATTAGTGATAAAATAAAGTCATTAACACCATATCCAATAAAGGTACATTTCTTTGATTTTTCCTCAAGCTTTGTTCTATTTTCTTTATTAGTGTGGACAATGGCTTCACAACCAAACATCTTTAAAAATGAGTAGTTTATCTTTTTACCTGTCCATGTCTCCTCTAGAATACCACCATACAAGGAACTTGAAGGCACTCTATTTATTAGATAAATAGCAAGATCTACAACATTTGCCCAAAATTGTAAGGGTAATCTTGCATGCAATATCATGCACCTTGCACGCTCCATGATTGTCCCGTTCATCCTTTCTGACACACCATTTTCTATGGCGTTCCTGGAATTGTCTTCTCTCTATGAATTCCATGTTATCAACAATATTTATCAAACCCTTTGTTGTTATATTCACCTCCATTGTCTTATCTGAGACACTTAAACTTATTTCCTATCTCTTTCTCAACCAAAGATTTCCATTTCTTGAAAGTATCAAATACATCAGATTTATTTTGAATACAATAAATCCAAGCTTTTCTAGTAACATCATCAATTAAAGTAACATAACAGAAAAATCCACCAAGAGATCATACCTAAGTTGGTCCCCATACATCTGTATGCACAATTTCTAATTTTTTTCTCTTATTTTCCTTCCCAACTCTGATAAATCTAACTCTCTTCTATTTTTCGTAAACACAATTCTCACAAAAATCCAAATCAACATGTTTCAAACATGGTAACAAATTTCTTGAGTGAACAATTTGCATCCCTTTCTCACTCATGTGCCTGAGACTAGGATACCACAATTTCATATCTGCTCCTGTGGAGGTTAAATCATTAACATAATTATCAATACCATTGCATTAATATAATGTACCAACCTTGTCTCTTTTTCTATTACCAGGGCTCCTTTAGTGACCTTCCACGTTTTCTCTACGTATGTAGTTACACAACCTTCACCACCTAACTTCCCTGTTGAAGTTAGATTTTGCTTCAAATTTTGAACATGCCTTACCTCCTTCAACGGAAATTGGTTTCCATTATGTTTATTTATAAAACTCTTACCCATTCCAACGATTTTACAGGGTTTATCATCACCCAAATGAATGTGTCCAAAATATACTTGAATTTAGTCATGAAAATGTTTCCTATTAGGTGTGGCATGGAATGAGGCCCTCGAATCTACCACCCAGGCATCAACAATAATCTCTAATGAAAGAATCAAAGCATCTTGCAACTCATCACCTATCACATTCATTTTATGATTGTTCTCTTGTTGTCCATCTCCTTCTTTTCCTTTCCAAGATTTGCAGTCTTTCTTCAAGTGTCCTTTATTCCCACATTTCTAGCCCTATCCCTAATATGGATTTGGATATGTCTTTTCTTGAATTACTGTGATTTCTTGGGCTCCTTCCTCTTTCCATTTTTCTTCCCCTAGTCTATGCAGTCAAATCATTGCCTAATGTCTCACCTAAGCTTTTTCATTGCATTTCCTCACTAAGGATAGCACCAACAACATCATCAAACTTTGAAGTACTAGATTCATAGATAAAGTTACTGATAAACACAACTAATCCATTCCAACTTTCTGGTAATGAGCATAGAAATAATAGCGGCATAACTTCACCATCAAAATTTACTCCTATAAAACTTAACTGAATAGTAACCATGTTAAATTCATTTAAATTATCAACAACAAATACACCTTCTGACATCTTCATATTAAACAGACACTTCATAAGGAATACCGTATTTGAGGTTAAGGGTTTTTCATATCGTTTTTCAATGTCTTCATTAAACCTTTTGTTATTGTTTCCTTTGAAATTTTGAATGCCACCGATGTTGTTAGACATCGTTTTATTGTTCCTAGTGCATTTTTGTCAAGAATCTCCCTTTTTACGTCTGTCATACTCGTCAACTTATTTGTTTTTTCTACCAAATGGTAGGTATAGATCTTTTTGATACAAATAATCTTCCATCTGCATCTTCCACAACTGGTACTTTTGGCCATTAAATTTATCTACCCTAAACCTACCATCTTCCACCATCGCTCCCATTCGAACTAGAAACCCTTCTCTCGTGCGAGTTTATTAGCCAAATAGACCTTCGACTTTGCTACCAGTTGTTAGAAATCCATTAACGGAGCAATGAAACACATACAATATTGCAAAAACACAAATACCAAAATGCATAAAACTATTAGAAAATTATATATTACAGAGCAATGGAACACATAAAATATTGCAGAAATATAAACATAGAAAACGCATAAAACAAGAGAGACACAGATATACGTGGTTCACCCAATTTGGGCTACATCCACGGAGAAACAGCCAGTCCTTCTTTTATTATATTATCCAGCAAACTGAAGAGATACAACCTACAGCAGATCCGCTATAACACCCTCTTCGCTCTCAATCTCCTCTCTCTTCCTCACTCAGAATACAGATATACATAGACGCAATACAGTTCCCTCATATATAGTGAGGGGTTGCCTTCTAGGGAAAAAAACCCTAAATTAAACATAACTTCTACCGTCAGATCATCTGCCTAATGAATGACCCAGATTGACTAGAAATTACTAGACTTTTACAAGGTAATTTTTCATCTATTTTTAGCTTCGGGAACGTTGCCCCCGAACCCCTGCTGAGGGACCGCTGGCCCCCGGATCCCCCAGCTGGGGGGGATTAGCCCCCCTGGACCCCCGCGAAGGGAACAAGTCCCCCCCCACATGGATGGGTGTACACTCTTCCTGGGGTATACATTCGGCTGAAACCTTTGAATACAGAAGATAATCAAGCTCCATACCCAACAATCTCCCACTTGGAGACTGATTATAGCAACTCCACTGCTGCTTCATTTGCTAGACAATGACTCCACTTTGGACCTGGTTGTTTCTCATATTCTTCATCATACTTGAAGACCAATTGAAACTGAGCAGATTCTTAGTTTCTCCCTGGTTACAACTTTTGTTAACATATCTGCAGGCTTCTAGCTAGTGTGTATCTTTTCCAACTTCAACTGTCCATCTTCCAATGATGACCGTATGAAATGGTGCTTGAGTTGTATATATTTAGTCTTGGAATGAAATTCAGAGTTCTTTGCAATATGTATGGCACTCTGGTTGTCACTGCATAACCTACCCAACTCCTCCTTCTTACCTAATTCATCCAGAAACCTTTGTAACCAAATAATTTCTTTACTAGCCTTTGTAGCAGCAACATACTCTGCTTCTTTTGTTGAAAGTGCAACAACACTTTGGATTTTTGAAACCCAACTGACGGTTGTTCCACCTACAGTAAATACATATCCTGTAGTGCTCCTCCTGTTATCTCTGTCACCTGCCATATCTGCATCAACATATCCCTGTAGAGCAATGTTTGAACCACCAAAGCATAATGCTTGAATTGTGGTACCTTTCAAATATCTGAGAATCCATTTCACTACCATCCAATGTTCCTTTCCTGCATTGTTCATGTACCTGCTTACAACTCCCACTGCATGTGCAATATCAGGCCTTGTGCAGACAATTGCATACATTAAGCTTCCAACTGTTGATGTATATGGAACTTTAGACATATAATCCATGTCTTCTTGGGTCTTTGGGCACATTTCCTTACTAAGTTTGAAATGGCTAGCAAAAGGTGTACTAACTGGTTTTTCATTGTGCATATTAAATCTTTTCAACACCTTTGTATGTACTCATTCTGAGACAATGTTAATTTGCAAATTTTCCTATCTCTAGTTTCTCATACTAAGGATTTGTTTTGCAGCTCCAAAATCCTTCATTGCAAATGAATTTGCCAATTTTCTTTTGAGCACATTCATTTCCTGCATGTTAGACCCTACAACAAGCATGTCATCTACATACAATAACAATATAATATAGCTGCCATCATTTTGCTTTTCCAGATAAACACAATGATCAGAGTGACATCTAGTATAACCTTGTTCAGACATAAACTTGTCAAATTTTAGATACCACTGCCTTGGAGCCTGTTTAAAGCCATACAATCTCTTCTTCAACCTGCACACTAGTTTCTCCTTCCCTTTTACCTCATATCCTTGTGGTTGTTGCATATATCTCTCTTCCTCCAAATCCCCATGGAGAAAGGTTGTCTTTACATCTAACTGCTCAAGATGCAAATCTTCAACTGCTACTAGACTCAAAATAGTTCTGATTGAGTCATTTTAACAACAGGAGAAAATGTTTCATCAAAATCAATACCTTTCTTTTGTGCAAACCCCTTCGCCACAAGTCTAGCTTTGTACCTCTATTTTCCTCCATCTTCTTCCTTTGGCCTATAAACCCATTTATTATGCAATGTAGTTTTACCTGCAGGTAACCTTACTAAGTCCCAAGTCTGGTTATGCATTAAGGAGTCCATCTCTTCTTCCATGGCTAACTCCCACTTCTTCCTACTTTCAACCTTCATTGCTTCTTCATAACATTCGGGTTCACCAAAATTAGTCAATAATAAATAATATAATGAAGGAGAGTATTGTTCAAGGGGTATACTTATCCTGGTAGATCTTCTAACACCACTTTCAAGTGTTTGGGGTGCATGTTGTTGTTGTGGTGGTTGTTGTTGTTGTGGTTGTTGATTATTATTATTTTCAGGCACCTTTACTTTTTCAGTGATCTCATCAAGAACTGCGTATTCCTTGTTTTCTTTTTCCTGTTTCTTTTCCCGCAACTGATTCTTATACAAGACCTTCTCATTGAATATTACATCTCTTCTCCTAATGATTTTGTGATTTTTCGTAATCATATAAGCGATAACCAAAATCATTAACACCATATCCAATAAAGGTACATTTCTTTGACTTTGCCTCAAGCTTTGTTCTATTTTCTTTATCATTATGGACAAAGGCCTCACAACCAAAAGGCTTTAAAAAGGAGTAGTTTACCTTTTTACCTGTCCATGCTTCCTTTGGAACACCACCATCCAAGGAAATTGAAGGCCCTGTTTTTATTAGATAAACAACAGTATCTATAGCATCTACCCAAAATTGTAAAGGAAATCCTGCATGCAATCTCATGCACCTTGCACGCT